>CM076581.1:879779520-879938679 GCA_034641835.2 Pinus albicaulis | reverse complement strand
AGGAGTCCATGGGGCCATAATGTAATCCTAGTGGGCCACAATGTAATCCTAGCCGACCTAACAATAATAATTTAAGGGCACAATAATAACAAAATGGGGGTTACAAGGGTACAAAAATAACAATAAGGGGTTTACACTAACAATAATAAGGGGCTATACTAGTGATATAGGGACCTAACATGCCCCTCTCCTTCAAAAAAAGTGTTGTCCCCAACACTTGAGTAGCTCCGGGTGCTTCTGTATAAAATTCTCATCCTCCCATGTAGAATCTTCAGTGGGTAAGTTCTTCCACTTGATGAGATACTCTGAAATTGATCGATTCCGTAGTTGTCGAGTTCTTTTTTCTATGACTGCTTTAGGTTCCAATATGATCTTCCCTTCCCCATCAAGTTCTGGCAATACTATTTGAACTGGAAGATTTTCACCTATAACCTTCTTTAAGCATGAAACATGGAAAACTGGATGTACTCGCGAAGAAGCAGGAAGCTCCAATTTGTATGCCATAGTACCAATCTTTTGCAACACCTTGCAAGGACCATAGTACTTTGGCGATAATTTATTATCCTTCTTAGCTTGCTTGAGGGACATTTGTTTATATGGTTGTAGCCGTAAAAATACCTAATCTCCTACATCAAAACTTCTCTCGCTGCGATGTTGATCTGCCTGTTGTTTCATTCGATTTTGTGCCAAATTCAGGTTATCCTTTAAGAGTTGGAGAACTTCTTGCCGATGCTCGATGTGATCTTCCACTGCTTGAACCTTCGAATTTTCCCTTAAAGATGATGTGATGGATGGTGGATGATATCCATAAAGTGCCATAAATGGGGTCATTTTTGCTGCAGTATGGAAGGAAGTGTTATACCACCATTCAGCAAGAGGTAACCACTTGACCCATTTGTTTGTTTATCAGATACAAAACAACGAAGATATCCTTCCAAACATTTATTTACTATCTCAGTTTGACCATCAGATTGAGGATGATAAGATGAGCTATGAGCTAATTGAGTACCCAAACAAGAAAGTAACTCTGTCCAAAAATTTCCAGTAAAAATGGGATCTCTGTCGCTCACAATAACCCTTGGGCTTCCATGTAGCTTTTGAATTCTGTCCATAAATGTAGTAGCAACCGTACTTGCTTTAAATGGATGAGATAATGCACAAAAGTGTGCATACTTGGTAAGTCTATCAACTACCACCATGATGACACTCTTTCCTTCAGACTTAGGTAAACCCGTGATAAAATCCATTGAAATCTCCTCCCAACGTTGACTTGGAATGGATAAAGGTTGTAGAAGTCCCGGGGTCTTAATTGTTTCCACTTTATTCTGCTGGCAAACTAAACATTCCACCACAAACTTTCGAATATCAGATTTAAGGCCATCCCAAAAAAATTCTTTCTTCACCCTGTGGTAAGTTTTTAAAAATCCTGAGTGTCCTCCTAAAGGAGAAGTGTGCAATTCCAGAAGAATCTTTTGTTTTAGTTGGGAATTCTTACAAAGATATAAGCTATCTTTGTACCATAAGGAATCATTTTTCCAACTAAATGTATCAGATGTACTAGGATCTTGCTGCAACTTTTGAATGAGTATCCATACATCTTTGTCCTTCTTCCATTCATCTCTTGCTTCAGCTATCCAATCTGGTTGGATAATAGAAATGGCACAAAGCAATGCTTCCACCTCTTCATTCTTTCTTGAGAGTGCATCTGCAACAACATTCAACTTTCCTTTTTTGTAGATTATTTCAAAGTCATAACCCAACATCTTTGTGACCTGCAACAACATTCAACTTTCCTTTTTTGTAGATTATTTCAAATTCATAACCCAACATCTTTGTGACCCATTTTTGCTGTTCTTCTGACGATAGTCTTTGTTCCAAAAAGTGTTTAAGACTATCATGATCAGTTTTTACCTGGAAGTGTCTTCCCATTAGGTAAGTTCGCCATTTCTTTAGTGCATGCAGTATTGCTAACATTTCCTTCTCATAAATAGGTTTCTGTAAATACTTTCCTTTGATTGGACGACTTTCAAAAGCAATGGGTCTTCCTTCCTGCATTAAAGCTGCACCAATTCCATTTCCTGAGGCATCACATTCCACAATAAAGGTTTTTGTGAAGTCTGGTGTAGCTAAGACCGGTGCTAGGCACATTGCCTCTTTAAGACGTTCAAAGGCCTTAGTTGCTTGAGGAGTCCATGAAAATGCATCTTTCTTCAATAATGTTGTTAGAGGTGCTGCTATTCTCCCATAATTCTTAACAAACTTGCGATAATACCTGTTAACCCGAGAAATCCTCGCAACTGCTTTATGGTTGTGGGGAATTTCCATTCCTTAATGGCTTTAATTTTGTTAGGGTCTACTTTAACACCCTCGTGAGATACAATATGACCCAGATATTCCACCTCTTGTACTCCAAGGAAACATTTGGATTTTTTTGCATATAATTGTTTCTCCTGCAATAGTTTGAGCACCCTGTCAACATGTTCAACATGATCCTTCCAAGACCTGCTGTAGATTAGTATATCATAAAAAAAAACTAGCACAAATTTTCTAAGGAAGGGTTTGAAAATGGAATTCATCAACCCTTGAAATGTAGAAGGTGCATTGGTAAGGCCAAAAGGCATGACCAAAAATTCATAATGACCCTCATGAGTTCGAAATCGTTTTTTTGGAATATCTTCAGTCTTCATTCTAATTTGATGATATCCTGAACGAAGATCCAACTTGGTAAAATAAATTGCTCCATGTAATTCATCCAATAATTCATCAATCACAGGAATGGGAAATTTGTCTTTAATGGTGAGCTTATTGAACTCCCTATAATCGGACACATTCGCCATGATCCATCCTTCTTGTGTACCAATACTACAGGAGCAGAGAAAGAACTTTGACTAGGTTGAATTATACCCGCCTCTAACATTTCTGCAATCATACGTTCAATTTCGCTCTTTTGGAAGTAAGGATATCTATAAGGCCTAATGTTTGGAGGAACACTTCCTGGAATCAAATGAATAGCATGATCATGATCACGAATAGGTAGGAGTCCTTTGGGAGTTTCAAACACCTTGGAATGATTGTCCAAGACTTGTTGGAGATCTGCAGAAATAGATGATTTTGATGTCGGAACTTCTAGTGAGCATAATTGTGCAATTACACCTCTTTGTTCTTTCTTTAGAAGCTTTGTCATGACATTAGAGCTTATTATCCTTCCCGGCTTCCCTTCAATACCCCGTAATTCGACTTCCTTTCCTTCTGAAAAAAAATTTCAAGAAAAGTTCTTGAAAATTAAAAGCTACCGTCCCCAAAGATTGTAACCATTGTACTCCTAGTACAACATCGACACCTCCCATAGGAATGGAAAGCATTGGACTAGTCAATACATATTCCCCCATGGTTAGCTTGATATTATGGCATTTTCCAGAGCAATTTATAGTTCCTCCATTTGCAACCATCACTTGACATTCTGGTGCTGGGTATAGGAAACAATTTAATTCCTTGGCTACCTTATAATGAATAGAATTATGGGTGCTACCTGAATCAATCAACACTATTACCCTTTTCTTCTTTATATGTCCTTCTATCTTGAGAGTTTGAGGAGTGGTAATTCCTGCCAGTGCATTACACGATATGGTCGGATTCATTTCTTCCTCTTCTAGGGGTGGTTCCTGGTGTATATTGTCTTCTTGTTCATTTTCTTCTTCTTCTTCACAATCTATGTAAAATAATTTCTTCTCAGCACACTTATGACCTTTAGTGTATTTTCTATCACAACTGTAGCAAAGCCCTTTTGCTCTTTTTTCTTCCAATTGTTGTGGTGTCAACCTTGTAGGTTGTGGAAATCTAGGCGTAGCAACACTTCCTTCTTTATAGAATTGAGTGGTAGGCTTCCTTGTCGCCATAATTTTACATTCAACTTTTCTTGCCAACCTGAATGCCTTCTCCAATGAATCGGGTTCCAAAACACGAACTTCATGTTGGATGTTATCCTTTAAAGTGCCTATGAAGAGATCGATCCTGTGTTCCTCTGGAATATCAGTTACCCTTATATTCAATTTTGGGAAGTCCTCAATGTGCTGCCCCACTAAACCCTTTTGTTTGAGATTTATCAATTGGCTAAAGAAGGTGTTGCTCTTTGTATCCTCATAATGTGCTATCATTTCCTCGTAAAAATTGACCAAGTGACAATTTTTTTACGGGAGCAAAGCCATCGATACCATACAAATGTATTTTGTTCTAAATGTAAAGTTGCAATGCGTACCTTTTGTGTGTTTTGCACGTTATGGAGATCAAATATTGCTCCATCTGTAGTATCCATGTTACAGGATCCTTTCCATCAAACTTCCTCATATCCATTTTTGGAATATGGTGGTTCTTCCCACCAACATTTGAGTTTATGAAATCATGATTAACATTTATTTTGTTCTCATCATGAGGTTCTTCTCCTATATTTCTGCCATTAGGAATCATTTCTGGTTTTAAGCTTGTCATCAAGCCTTCCATGTATGCTTTTAGATCACTCTTCATGTTTTCCATGTTGTCTTTCATGTCATCCATCTTAGCTTCCACGCCATCCATCTTAGCTTCCACACCATCCATTATGCCTTTCTTCAAACCGTCCATCTTCACTTCCATGCCTTCCATCTTAGCTTCCATGCCTTTCTTCAAACCGTCCATCTTCACTTCCACGCCTTTCTTCAAAACTTCCATTTCATTTTTTGTTGCTTTTTGCGAGAGTGAAATTTGTTGCACTTGCTCTTGTAATTTTGATAGATCATGTTGCAATTCTTCATCTTCATGAGTCATAGTAGAGCCTTCTGAAGGCTTAATGGGTGTTAAATTCTTTTTAGGGGCCATTTTAGAATCCAATATTGATATCTATTCTACAAGATGCCCTTGGAATCAATTCAACTTGATTCTTCAAACAAGACTTATGCAATTCGGAAAAAAAATACACACCTTTTACTAACTTTTAGGAGCTCGATATTGAAATTGAATTATCTCTGTAGTTGCAAATCTTCGATATTTGAAATTCTGCCCTGTAGTAGATCTCTGAAGCTTCTTTCAAATGCCACAGGTCTGACCTGATTTGGATTCTCCAAGACAAAGTTGTGTCCAATCTCCCACAATGACCTAATTCTGGACTAGTTCAGTAGAGCGAACTTTTACGACTTGCCACGTGTCACTGTTTTATCCTTTGTCTCTGAAAGTGATAGCCAAGAAACTACAGGCTGGCCTTCCATGTATGCTTTTAGATCACTCTTCATGTTTTCCATGTTGTCTTTCATGTCATCCATCTTAGCTTCCACGCCATCCATCTTAGCTTCCACGCCATCCATTTTAGCTTCCATGCCTTTCTTCAAACCGTCCATCTTCACTTCCATGCCTTTCTTCAAAACTTCCATTTCATTTTTTGTTGCTCTTTGCGAGAGTGAAAACTGTTGCATTTGCTCTTGTAATTTTGATAGATCATGTTGCAATTATTCATCTTCATGAGTCATAGTAGAGCCTTCTGAAGGCTTAATGGGTGTTGAATTCTTTTTAGGGGCCATTTTAAAATCCAATATTGATATCTATTCTACAAGTTGCCCTTGGAATCAATTCAACTTGATTCTTCAAACAAGACTTATGTAATTCGGAAAAAAAATACACACCTTTTACTAGCTTTTAGGAGCTCGATATTGAAATTGAATTATATCTGTAATTGAAAATCTTCGATATCTCAAATTCCGCCCTGTAGTAGCCCTCTAAAGCTTCTTTCAAATGCCAAAGGTATGACCTGATTTGGATTCTCCAAGACAAATTTGTGTCCAATCTCCCACAATGACCTAATTTTGGACTGGTTCAGTAGAGCGAACTTGTACGACTTGCCACGTGTCACTGTTTTGTTCTTTGTCTCTTAAATTGATATCCAAGAAACTACAGGCTGTGTACTTGCGACCACTTTTAACAGAACTCAAATCCAATCTCCAGAGAGAGAGTTATTGAAATTTTCCCACGATCACCTCTTTGAGATGAAATTCAGGAGCCTGAAAAAGCACTACCTTCCACAGATCATATCTCCAAACATATTGCGAACCAAGCTCTGAAATTTTTTGATGAATTTCCTCAGGATTTCAGCTTCGCACCATACAAATTTCAGATTCTGAAACTTCGTAGAAACGTTTTTATAGAGAAAACGCCACGATGACCTGTTTAGGAGCTTGAAAAAAGGCCTAACTTCCACAGATGATATCTCTGAAAATATTGTGAACCAAGCTCTTAAATTTTTGGACAATCTTCCTCAGGATTTCAGCTTCGCACCCTAAAAATTTCAGCTTCTGAAACTTCGTAGAAAAAAAGTTATAGCGAAAATTCCACGATGACCTGTTTGGAGCAGCGAAACCCTAGAATCCAAAGCTCCGATACCAAATGTTGTGTAACCAGCTCCAAAAAGAGAAGAAAAGAGATATCAACGCCTTAGAAATGAGCCACTTCGAGGGGGAAACCTCCAATACATTACATAAATGAACAATTCTTGGATGATACAATTTACAAAACCTCCTTTCTATATATAGAGTCCATGGGGCCATAATGTAATCCTAGTGGGCCACAATGTAATCCTAGCCGACCTAACAATAATAATTTAAGGGCACAATAATAACAAAATGGGGGTTACAAGGGTACAACAATAACAATAAGGGGTTTACACTAACAATAATCAGGGGCTATACTAGTGATATAGGGACCTAACATCCTTCGTCTATGACTCTTTTACAGTTCCTATCTTCTTGGGTTGGAGTCCGCAAGATGGAACTAGTATCACCTTGTTTCTCTGCCTCTTTCACAGTGTTCTCCAAACATTCAGAATGATTGGAATATTTCTCAATGTCTGGCTTTGACTCATGTACATAAGGATTTAATTTACATTTGACTCTTAACTTCCTTAATACTCCTAAAGGATCATAATACCATTGGAAAATATGATGGAACTTAAATTCCGGCAAATTTTTTTTTGCTTGTGGGTCTACATCTCTACTATTGCAAATAAAAAGGCCAACCTGATTCTTAATCATAAAGTGTGTCTTCTTTTTGGTTTCCAAGAAATTCATTGCATCATAATTAAGGATCTGCCTGATATACGCAAGTGCCAATATCCTCATTGTGCGGTATTTAGGCAGCTTATATGGAAAAATATTAGTTCCATATACCCTAATTTCTGTGTGATTCTGATAAATGTACCAATCTTCTATCCTACTATGCTCTAATAATTGCAAGACCTTTTTAATTTCCTCACTGATTCTTGGTTGACTGTTGTTGTTAAGCATGTTGACAATTGGATGGATCAAAGAGTCACTGAAGTCTATGTATGTGGACTGTGTGGAGTCTTTTCTGATTAATGAAGTCCAAAAGATAACTGACTGTGGATTACCTTCAATATCTAGCTTTTGAAGGTTGATGGAAAATTTTTCATACTGGAAGTATAAAAACATGTGGAATAAAACAAAGGAATACTTGAAGACACCTTCATTAGGTAATTTTACCATTTGTTCATGAATTGTATCAACAAGATATTGGGAAAAATTGAATATGGTAGCAGGAGACTGACCAGGGGCGAAAACAGATAGGAAACTTAAGACTGAAGCATCAACATGTTCATCAGTAAAATAACCAAGAATACAAGACAACATGCTAATAATATTCCTGGTTCTATGAGAGAATATAGCTACTGGATAAGGGTGGTTGGTCTTGGGATTTTCTCCTCATGAGGGAATGAATGTCTGAAATATCTGGAACCTCTTGGGGAAGTCCAAATTTAGATATATCTGGGTAAGGGTCTCAATAGATAGAGGGGTTTCATCTGGCCTAGGTTGAATCTGTAGCATTTGGTTAATTGATTCAGCTATAATAGTGAACACAATTTCTTTTCCAGGGGTTATTAGGCCTCTTTCATCAAGGAAATAACAATTCTGGAAATTCTACTAACCTCTAGGCACTAGAAGGTTTGTGGGACAATGTACTTGGGAAAATTAGATTCCCAAATGAAAACCTCATCAGCTTGATCAATTAATTTGTCATGGCTCCAGTATTGCAGCTCAAGAAGGTTAAACTCAGTGAAAGGGTCACTAATTTTAAAGTCTTTGTCTGCTAAAGGAGTGTGTTCTACATATACAATAGGAGGTTGCAGGGGATTAACTGATACAATTCTTTGAGAAGCCATATTTTTGTTAATTTTAATCAATATATTACTCTTTTATCTTAGAAAAACATATTCGAGACTTTAGGAGCACCTATGAAAGATATTTATAGTCTACAGAATGGTTTGAAATGAAACATGGGCTAATCCTCTGGTCTACAATGCTTCAGTTGATCAAATTTACTCTCTGTGATCAAGAATAGTCTTAGGCCTTGCGAATTCTGTTAAAACATAACTAGGGTCTATAGAAAAAGCTTGGGAAGCAAAAGCGGCTTTCCTTTTTTGGTCTGAAAATCTCCTACACAGGTTCAATTACTTCGATGATCTTTATAATGCTTTGGATTGGTTCTGTAATGTCTTTGGTGGCAAGAGTCTCTAATTCTAGTTGAAAACTGGCTTGAAAACAGGTCAGTAGCTATTCTTTAGCTCAAGAATTGGTCGGCAGTAGCTCTGTTTGTGCAAAATTGTAACAAAGAAGGTAAAAAGGCTTGTGAATGGATGGCTATATAAGTTTTTCAACCAACAATGATTTAAACATTAAATGTGTGGGTCAATTAAAATGGGCAGGAGGTTTCTCTAATGGGCAGAAATACAACTCAGTGGTTTCCGCATCAGTTGAAGTGGTTGGGAGGTATAATTTCTGAGGATGCAATGAAATCGAATGATGTCACATAGCAGGAGAGCGGGGTGTGAAAACCACTCATTTCGCAAGTTCTTGGAGTGGTTAAAGTTTGGACGATTAGGCGTGTGATAGGAGATGTTGATCGTTGGATTTGATCAATGAATATTTGATGGTTGGAAACTAGCAAGGAACTGTCGAGGATTTTGATAGGTGGGGCTCGGGGAATAACGTCATGCGATGGGATATGTAAAAAGGTTATTATTTGGCATATTTATAAGGTGGACCCAGGATATTTCAAACGTGGGAGAAATTAAACTATAGGTTATAAATAAAATAAGGGGTTTGGAGATAATATATATATGCGGGAATTAATTTAATATGGGACAAATGTATATATAGGAGCTAATATATTAAATTTAACATGGGGTTAAATGAATATGTGCAGGATTTATACGGTAAGTTTTATTGTAAAAACATTATATCGGGATGGTATTTTCATAGTGGGTCCCGATACATGATTTTAAATAAATACTTAGGATGAATGTATTTTTGGGGGTTTTCTGAATAAAGGGAAATTAGTAAAGGGACTTTACTTTTCCAAAGGGGAAATATGCCTTTTAAGTAAGGAAAAGGGATTTTTGTAAAGAAAAATGAGTGATGTAATGGGAAAAAATAAAATGAATGGGAAGGGATATTTTTACAAGGGAACATGAATTTAGAGGGAAATTAGTAAGTATGAATTGATCAATTTCTGCTATCCATACCTTATAAACACTGCTGTTGCCTACCCTAACATTTTTTCTTCATTCATTTGGGTGCATTTGAGCTTGCAGACCCTTATTCATTATTTTTCTTTTTAACAGAAAACTATCTAATTATAACTTCATTACTTCCAAGGGCTCAGACTAAACTGTTGATCTCCTTTATTATTCTCTACTTAGCTACTGATATACCAATATTAAATATTTTGAACTTCATGGATTGTTGCATTTTTTGAAAATTTGCGCATAATCTTATTTTTCAAAGTAAAATAAAAAGTAGTGGCATTTGAATTTGCATCACCCATGATCTATTTTTATATCTTTTTTGTTCAGGGTTCATTTTTATATTCGTTTTGATATTTTTCTTCCATTCCTTTTATTTTTCTTTTAGGAATTTTACCCTCTTTACATTTTTTAATATGGGAAAACAATTTTCAGAAAGAAAAGTATGTACATATTACAAGGCTAATCATAGTCAATTCAAAATTATGAATCTTTTTCTTATAGGACCCTAACAGTGGCTCCACATGGGGATGGCATTTCTTGGTGAAATATCAAGAAATTTAAGATCAATAGCCTTGAAATTTGACTTGGAACTGTTTTCTGAGCTCTACTTTATTCATACTTATGATATTTTGTCTTTAAAATATTACGGCTTTCTCTACGGGCTTTAACTTTGCAAGAAAAACATCCAATCCAATCTAAACTCTGCAATGTTATGTACAATGTGCAAAGTAAAACAAAGTGAACTAATGTTATTCTAGGGAATAGTAATGCTTCAACATTCTACCCCTGATAAGTCCACCTGGTAGATATGATCCATCCCAATCCTTCAAAAATAATGCATTGTTACCTTTGTAACCATAAATGACAGGGAATTTTCCATAAGAAACCAAATTTACCATGTTTACCTTTTTCTCCTCTTCTAGAATCCCATTTAAGAACTTTGTCACCTATGTAAAAATCATCTTCTTCTTTTTTCTTATCAAAATATATTTTTAATCTTATATTTGATAGCTTGTGATTTGGCATGGACTTCTTCCCTTGTTTGCTACAAGTGTATGGTCTGATTTATCCTTATTTGGATATCATTGGTTTCTACCTATAGTTCTTGGATCATCTTCATCACTTGTACTCCTAAAGAGGATGGAAAAACAACATCCATCCCATATATAAGCTGATAGGGTGATGTACCAATTGAATTATTTGTGGTGAGTTTGTCTGCCCATAAGGCATTAACTAACCTTTAGTTCCAGGTTTCTTATTGTCTTTTAATGGTTTCTTGATGATATTAACAAGGCTTTTATTTGAGGATTCAGCAATACCATTACCTTAAGGGTAATAGGTAGTGGAATGGCCAAGGCTAATGTGGTATTTGTTACAAAAGTCAATCATTTTCTTAGACTTGAAAGCAATTGCATTATCAGTAATGAGCTTTTGAGGGCATCTAAATCTAGACAATATATTGTTTTCAAGAAATTAGATTATGACAGAGTCAGTGGCTTTCCTAGAAGGAGTGGCTTCTATCCACTTGGTGAAATAGTCTGTGGCTATCAAAATCCATTTTTGTTTGGTTGAGGAGGGTGGGTATATTTCACCAATCAAGTGTAAACACCATTGCTGAAATAGAATTTCTGGGGAGATGGGTTTGAGGGGTAAAGGTAATAGCTTTTTATTTCCTTCAAAAATCTGGTATTTGCGACAGGAGGTCACATACATTTTTACATATGCAAAGAGACTGGGCCAGTAAAAACCAGCCCTCAAGATTTTATCTATAGTTGACTTCCAGTAAAGGTGTCCTCCACAGTCACCTGCATGAAAATCTTCCATAAATTTATCAGCTTCATCTTTAAGTAAACAATTCAATCAAATTCCACCATGATCTTTCCAAAACAGAGCATTATCTATGATACAAAATTTCATTGCTTTTAACTTTAAGAATCTAGATTTAGTTCTTGATAATCCAAAACGAGCTTGTAAATTTACTAATAGAAATATGATATATGCATACCAAGGTGAGTCTAAGAAATATTTACTAATCTGTGGAGTCACAATCTCTTTGTCATCATCTAATTGACCAACACAATCTATATCTAAGGCCTGACAGTTCAATTGAGCCATGAGTTTGGCTAAACCTTTGCCTTTAATGAGTTTGGTGGGCTTAATTTCCATGCCATATTCCAAAATGGTGGAAATCCACTTGCTCTCTTACCATCAGACCTATTATGGGTCAAAATGTTCTTTACTACTGAATTTGGAACATAAGAAATGATGTGAGAATACAATATGTACACTCTAAAGTCTTTGATAGCCTTTACTAAATCAAGTGAATGTTTTTCCATTATGTTATACTTTATTGTGTAATCTCTGAGTGAGTTGCTGAAAAAAGAAATGGGATGTTCATACTGATCATTCTTCTATAGTAAAACTGCAGCAGTTGTATGTTCTGAAGAAAAATAAAAAATAATAAAATATTTTTTGAAATCGGGACTTATTAGGACTGCTATTCTTGCAAGAGCTTGTTTGATTGATTAGACGGATTGTTTGGCCTCTAATATACATTTAAGTGTTGAGTCTTTATTCAATATGTTATTCAGTTCTCTAATTATTTTTGTTAAATTTGAAATGAATCTTATGAGAAAAATGATTTTACCTAAGAAAGCATGCAATTCCTTAATATTTCTAGGATGAATTGTGTTCCAAATGGCCTCTATTCTAGTTGGTTCTATCCTAATTCCCTCTTTTTATATTATATGTCCTAATATTTTACCTTCTTCAAGTCCAAAGAGAGTATTTTTGGGATTCAAAGAAATACCAAATTTTCTGCATTTAATAAACACTTGTCTCAGATGATCTAGATGTTCATTGTCATTTTTTGAGAATACAGTTATATCATCTAGATAAATTATAAGAAAATCATGAATTTATTTGGTAAAATATATATCCATGGCTCTATGGAAAGTAGCTCCTGCATTCATTAATCCAAAAGGCATTTTGAAATACAAAGAAGTACCCCAAGGAGTAGTAAATGTTTTCTTTGGCTGGTCTTCTGGCTGAACTAAGATTTGATTATACCTAGAGAATCCATCAAGCAATGAAATCCTTGATGAACCTACCACCCTCTGTAAAATATGGTCCATATTGGGGAGAGGGTAGTTATGTTTTAGGGACACCTTGTTTAAATTCTGGAAATCAACACAAAGTTTGATTTCCCCTATTTTTTTCCTAGTAGGCACTAACTTTGAAACCTAATCAGAATATCTTATAGGTGCAATGATCGGTGCTTCGTACATCCTCTTTACCTGTTTTTCAATTAAAGGCATAAGAACTGGATTGATTCTTCTAAGCTTCTCTTTAAAATGTTTTTGATCTTATTTGATAGGTATTTTGTGTTGTATTATGCTAGTGTCATAAGATTTAAGGTCTTCATAATTCCATGAAAATACATCCTGAAATTATTTAAACAGAGTTATGTATTTCAGTTTTTCTTCTTGAGGTAATGCTTTGGAAAGTTTTATGAGCTTAGGTTTTTGTTATGTTCCTATATTGCATTCTTCTATGTCTGATCTTAATGGTTCCATCTTTGGTTTTCTTGCAACATCATTTGAATCAAAAAGATCTTCTAATGGGGCTAATCCCTTAGGTAAAAAATTATTCTTAAGGTTTAAAATGTCAGAATCATCATATGCTAATTCTTCTATTTCTAATTTTTATAATTTATCTATTTCTATTTGAGTGAATTTAGTGGGTTCAGTGATATCTAAATTATTTACATCTATCTCACTATCTATTTTATGATCTATTGTACAATCTGTATCTTTGTTACAATTCTAGAATTCTCCCTTAGCATTCATAAAGTGATATATTTGAGTATCCTGTGTAAAACTTTTCTAATATTTTAAATTGTGAGTATCGTAGGCCTGTGCCTTATCTCTGTTGTATATTGGTGATTTGTTGAAAAGTGAGATTGCAGGTACTAGAAAAAGTTGCTAAATTGTGTGCATGTATGTTATGTTTTCTATGACAGCAAAGTCACGTTCAAGAAATTCTTTAATCATATATAAAACCGTTTCTCTACACTAGCTTAATCTAGGATTATATACATACTATGCTCCTCTAATTTGTTTTAGAAGTAAATAAGAGTCTCCCATGATAGAAACTATTTTTCCTCCTAAATTTCTAACAATCTGCAGTCCTAAGATTAAAGCTTTATACTCTGCCATGTTGTTTGTACATTTAAAGTTTAATCTAAAGGCATGACCTTTTGAATGATTGTTTTCCATGTTATTAATCCAAACTCCTGCTCTTGCTCCTATTTTATTTACTGAGCCATCAAAGTCTAAATGCCACATTAATTCATGAAATATGTTGCCACTATCAACTTCCTTCTTTTTCTGTTTTAAAGTTGTGTTTCTATTTATGATAGAATATGAATTACATAAAATAAAGGAATCCATATCGTAATGTACAAATTAAATGGGATAATTCTAAGGTTTTTCTATACTAATGACCATGTACTTTATTATAGTTTCTTTGTAAATTTTCTTGGATTGACCAAATACTGAAATAGTGGCATAAGACATGTCTAATTGTAACGATCCCTGTAGTTTTTCTCCCCATGAGCGAGATAATAGAATTCCATACTTTGGAGGGATATCAACTATTACTATATCCATGAATATACTTTTTCCTGGGTATTGGACTAAAGTGACATATAAATCTTTTATTAAACCAAGACATTTCACTTTGCTAGAGTCAAAAGAGAAGAAATCTTTGTATGGTCTAGTAACATCTAAATTCAAAGTTTCCATGATGGATTTTGGCATTAATTTGTGTGAGGCCCCTGAATCTAGCATAGGATTGTGTAAAATTTGATCATGTATACTCAAGCTAATGTAGAAAGGAGGAACACCACCTTCTTGATGTTTTCCATTTACCTCTAGGCTAAAAATTAGTTCTAGTTTATCATCACTTAGATTTACAGAGTCTTCTCCTTCATTAATGTTCAATTTTTCAATGATTTGTGATTTGTATAAATCATGTTTTACCAACTTTGTTGAAGGAATTGATATCTTCAGTTTCGCAATTTCAGTTTGGATGTTGAATTGTGTTTGTGTTTTTCCTAACTGAATGATTTCTTCTTTAGTAACTGTAGTTTGAATGTGTTTTTCTTATTTATCTACAATTGGTTTTTCCATTTTTGTTTCCACTATTTTTTTGTTTTCAATCTTCTTTTTAGGGACAGTTTAAGTTGCAATGGAAGTTTTGGCAGATTTTGAAGTTTCAACAGTTGTTTTGGCAGAGTTGTTTTAGGATCAACTGATTTTGGATTAGCAACATATGTTTTTCGATCAGCTAAATTTTTAGCATAAGGTGTAGTTTTAGTAGAGACTTTTGTTTTAGCAACAACAATTTTTTGAGGATCAGCTGATCTTTGAACAGAAGTATCTGTAATGTCTACAATTTTAGGACTAGATGCAATTTTTGGACTAGAAATTTTCTGATTAGGATTTGAATTTTTCTTATTTGAACTAGAGTTTTACTGGGTTTCCCTAGGGAGTATTTTAAGTACTTTGGTTGTAGGAGATTCTATTGTTTTCCTGGTCTAAGTTAGGGTAGTTTTTTTAGTAGGGGCTTCTACCTTTTTCTTACTCCTAAGGTTATATTGCTTGTGAATTTCATTAATGGAAAAATCATAACCTTGCTTATAATCAAAAGACTCTCTAGATTCTAACTGTAAGTGTTGTAATTCATATAACTCATGTTCTTCTTGTGTAAGAAAAATAGTATTATCATCATTGGTTCCCATTAAGTTAATTTTAGTGTCTTCATCATCTTCATTTTGGTGAGAAATCTTAACATAGTTTTCTTGGAAAGGTGGTCTTATTGTTTGATCAGGTGTTGATTCTCTAGATTTACCAATGTTGGTGTTTTCTATAAAGTTGGGATTTCTTATTTTAGGGCCTTGTTGTTGATTATCCCACTATGGTTTCCTTTCCATACCTTCTAATCTATCCATCATTTTTTCCATAGCTTTTGCTAAACTATCTATTTTTCTATCTAATGTAAATCTTTCCTCTTTTATTGGTACTCTTCTTTCATTTCTTATTCTTGCTCTCTTAGCTAACAAATTTTCTTCTACACTAATTGCAATGATTTTAATTTGTTCTAGTTTTTATCGGTTCCTTTCCCTCAGTTGGTATGACATATCCATATCAAAACAATCAGGAAATTTAAGTAAAGCTAGATCTAGTGGGGGTTTAATGTTTGTTGGAATAGCATTATATATATTTTTGAATCTAGTACAATAGTCATGAACTGACTCATTAGGTCCTCTTTTTATGTGTTCATATTCAGAAAAAAATTTGTAAACGATTCTTCTTTTTCTCCCATCTACTCATAAACAATATATGGAAGGATTTTAAATTAGCAATATGATTTGCAGGTAAAACTTTGAACCATTTCTTTACTTCTCCAGCTAAAGTTTCGAAAACAGTCTCATTTGGAGATCATATTCATCAATTTCATGCAATTCAAAGTAACCAGTCATTTTTTTAACATGTTGTTGTGTAGTGTATTGACCAGTTCCATCAAAATTGAGGCATTTTTCTTTGATAATCTTGGGGAATGTTATGTAATTGACCCGGTAGGACCAATGGGGCATATCTGGCAGCCATGGCTAAGATTCTAGCTGGGATGGGAGGTAAATTGATGGTACTTGGTGATGAAGATGAGGTACTTGCAGATGAGGTTGGGACACTAGAATATGTACTTGGAAATGTGGTTGAAATACTTGAAAATGTAGCAGTAGTGCTAGAAGATGAACTTGGAGTATTTGGGGATGGAAATAAAACTCTAGGTTGTAGAGGAAGCTTAGGGATGAAGGATGGTGTGGAATGAGGTGTAGTCGAAATAATAGATGAGGTGGTACTGAATAAATTTGAATTTATAGATTCTAAATGACTGGAAGAATAATTAGGGGGATAAGATAAAGCAGTCAATTCAACAGAACATTGGAAATAAGCTTCATCAAATTCTTTAAACAAAGTTGCAGTCAATGCATGAATTTTATCATAAGGTTCTAAAGCTTTTTGATCTTAATCAAGTGAAACAATTTCCTTTTTAGTTTCAATGAATGAAATGAAATCACGATATATTACACTATCATATATGGCACTTTTTGATTTATTTCTAAAAAAATATTTCTCAAAAGCTAAATCAAATTCAAAGTCTTGTAAACTTGATAATCTATTGGGAAGAGAATTTTCTTTGATCAATGGATTTTTATTACTTAAAATTTCTACCTTTATATTTTTCTTTAAAATTCTGACAGGATTATCTACTATTACAGTAGGTTCTGGATCAGGATTAGACCTAGTATAGTAGGTCCTTCTGGAAGCTAGAATTTTAGTTTTTAATGAAAAATTTACTTAACAACCCTTTAAAACAATCTTAAGGTGAAAAGATGAGTAAATTTATTTCCTTTAAGATTTATTTTAAACACTGAGGACCGGTTATTTCCCCAGTATGGTCGCCAGTATGTTATCACTCCAATAATTCTCAAGGGTTGTTAGTCTTTTTGGTTTAAAGAATATTAGAGGTAACCATAAACCTACTTTTAAACTTTAGGATCTAGCCTTATTAATTCTCAGAGAGGGCTCTCTCTATATGATTTATCTTTGCTGATTTTAGTTGATTTTAGGCTATTTATGTGGGATTGATTGGGATTTGATTTTGAAATTTTTTTGGTGGTGGAATAATTGGTTCATATGGATATATGTAGGTCTGAATTCCATTGGGCTAATGCAGTCAAAGTTTCAAGCAGTCAAAGCAGAATCAAGGTTCTAAAGGGAAGTGTTTATAGGGTAAGATAGTTGAGTAACTTGAGATCCTTAGGTTGATCGTAAAAATGGTTTCAATTGGGATGAGAGAGAAATTAAGGGTTCTCAGATCCGAATAATGAGGGAAATGATAGAGGTCAATCGAAACTTGGGAGAAATTAAGAATTCCCTAATCTAGATATCAGTATAAAACATGAAAATGACATAACAGTTCAAAACATAATGTTTTTAAACATATTCTGAAATAATATTCCTGTTATAATTTTAGATTTAGAAAACATGCAAGTATGTGAAAACTTCAGATAAAAACAAATAACAATTGAGAGTACTTCACTGAAGTGGCCCAACACATGAATCCTGTAATATAATCTCTTTATTGCTCAATCCAATCCGCTGACTTGAAAATGGTACAAAGAACCCTCCGGTTAGGATCAGTGCATCTATAGAAGTGTTTTAGCAATCCACAATCCACCCTCAATACTTCAAAATGAGAAGTATTTATACAAAAACTCTTAAAAAGTATCCTAAAACAAACTTAGGAATTATTCATGGAAAAATAAATATCTTCATGCTAGAAGATAGAGACAGTTATCTAACTAATGCAAGTTTTCCCTACTTTTATTGAATTTGTTGTTTTGATGTTTTGATCTTTTACTGCTTTGTCTCTGGCTGTTTTCTCAACGTTGGATTTTTTGTAGGCAGTTGAGTGTCCTTTACATTAGCAACTTTCACTTTGATTTGTAATTTATGTTTGAATTTAACCTCTGACTTTCACCTTATACACTTTAACTCTAATATTCTTTGACCGTCACTGCTCTATTTTCACTATTTTAGCTTCACAATAAATCAGTCAACTTTTCCCAATTTTCTGCCTCTGGTAATTTGATTTTTACCATCCTTCTGAATATCTCATCAGCCTATGTATACTATGAAAAAGTAGACTTTTAGATGAATAGGTGTTTTACCTCATGTTTTAGGTAAAAGAGATACCCCAAACTATTGTAGAGTACTTTCCTTGTTGTAATTCCTTGCATGGCTGAATTGTTTGCTTGTTCTTTAGCAACTTCTTTGATTTTCTTGTCATAATCCTCTTGTTTCACCAATCTATCATTTCCAACAAGAGGATTTAGAAGGCATTTCTGCCTCAGAATATCAAACTTCATCACGAATCAATTATGCCAAGCTCCATATTCTGACACTTTTCTTCTAGATGTATCATTAAGTTTCTCTTTTAAATCACCTTCCTAACTTCAAGAATTGTATATGTCCTATTGCTAATTCCAATTTCTTCTAATTCCTTCTTATTCTTAGAATTAAGGAATTTGATGATTTCATTAGATTCTACTGGCTTCTTACCAAGTTCTTCTTTGATTTTTTCGATGGCTTCACCTGTTGCTTTGATTAAATCTTTTTTCTCATAGATAACCTAAATGGATGACCAAATATCATTGACAGATTCAATGATATTGGCCCATAGTTGTTGCTTGGCTTGTGCCATTAGTTCTTTCAATTTTAAATCTTTCTCTATTTTCTTCAATTTCTCTGTCAACCTTTTGGTCTTTTGTACTTCATTGTTGTGCATAATCTAAACAATTTTTTTCTCATCACCCAGACTTTTCAACTATTCTTTCAGTCTATTGATTTAATTTGTCTGAATAGACATTTCCCGCATTGCTTTAACAAGTTTTGATGCTTCATCAATAGGTTGTGCTACTGTTGTAGATGAATCTATTGCTGAAGTAGTTGCTAATGTAACAGGAAGTGTTGTAGCTATTGGAACTGAATGGGCCAATGAATCTGCTAAGGTAGAAGGAACAATAGTAGTGACTACATGAATAACAATGACAGGGACTTCTTCTGATCTGGCCTTTTTCTCCTTCACTAACTTGTCCATTTCATTTTCCATTTCTTTTATTTGGGTAGTTAACTGAAAAATGAGGTTCATCATCTCATATTTTTGACTTGCATCCTCTAACACTTCGTTTGCCTATGGATGTTCAGTAGGATACAATTTGAGTTGCTTCTTTAATGCAACAATGTTTGCATTCTTCTTCTTTATGAGTTCATCTGCAACTTTGACATTTGTTGGATTATATCCTAATTCAATAACCAAATATTCCAGAGATTTGATTATGTTATATTTAGCTCGCGAGGATGCCTTTTCTAGCTTTAGTTGATCTATGATGTTCCCTAGAGTGTTTTGTAGCTTCTGTACACTCATGGCTTTGTTTGTCATTGTAGAATACAACATTTCACCATCTTGTCTGTGAAATTATATTTGGTCAATTGGATGAAGATATTTTTCTTGAACTTCATATGATGTAATTTTATAATCTGCTGACGATTTTGGATGCTTGACTGTTGGTTGTAGAAATTTCATCTCTATCTTCCTAATCTTGTAGTCAAATGTAGAAAGTAATCTGCTTTGGTCACTATGTGACTATTTCTAGTATTGAGTATATGTATCTGCTTTTAAGGCCTCATTTCTGATCTTTATTTCTTTGTATTTCTGCATGATATCTTGTTCTTTCTCTGTTGGTTTGCTAGATTAAGACACTTCAACACTATATTTTTTTTGAATAAGATGAGTGTTAGAATTTGAAGGCTGGTGTGTTTCTTTAGAAACTGCAGGTGGTGCATTATCCTTTACCATTGTATCAGTATCAATCACTTCAAAAGTTTCCACTTCTTCATTTACAGGATTTAATTTTGTCTTCTTCCTCTACATTAACTTGAGTTTTGTTTCAGTTGTAGTTTGTGCTGAGTATGATCCTTCTTCTCTAACTCTTTTAGAGTATCACCTTGCTTCTCTGCCTCTTTCAAAGTGTTTTCCAACCATTCAGACTGATTGGAGTATTTCTCAATGTATGTCTTTGACTCATTTACATAAGGATTTAATTTACATTTGACTCTTAACTTACTTATTACTCCTAAAGGATCATAATACCACTAGAAAATCTAATTGAACTTAAATTCTTGCAAATATTTTGCTGCTTGTGGACTTCGATCTCTACTGTTGCAAATAAAAGGGCCAACCTGATTCTTAATCTTAAATTGTGTCTTCTTTTTGGCTGCCAAGAAATTTATTCCATCAAAATTAAGGATCTGCCTGATATACTCAAGTGCAAATAACCTCGTTGGGAGGTATTTGGGAAACCTATATGGAAAAACATCAGATCCATATACCCTAATTTTTGTGTGATTCTGATAACGGTACTAATATATTGTCCTACTATGCTATGATAATTGTAGGACCTTTTTAATTTCCTCACTGATTCTTGGTTGACTATTGCTATTTAGCATGTTGACAATTGGATGGATGAAAGAGTCAATGAAGTCTGTGTATGTGGACTATGTGGAGTATTTTTTTATTAATGGAGTCCAAAAGATAATTGACTGTGGATTACCTTCAACATCTAGCTTTTGAAGGATGATGGAAAACTTTTCAGACTTGAAGTATAAAAGCATGTGGAAGAAAATAGAGGAATACTTGAAGACACCTTCTTTAGGCAATTTGACCAGCTATTCATTAATTGTATCAACAAGATATTGTGAAAAACTGAATATGGTAGAAAGAGGCTAACCAGGGGTGAAAATAGATGGGAAACCTAAAACTGAGGAATCAACATGTTCATCATTAAAATAACCAAGAATAAAAGACAGCATGCTAATAATATGCCTGGTTCTCTCAGAGAATATAGTTGCTGGATAAGGAGGGTTGGTCTTTGGAGTTTCTATTGATGAAGGAATGAATGTCTGAAATATCTGGAACCTCTTGGGGAAGTCCAGTTCTAGATATAGCTAGGTAAGGGTCTCAACAGACAGAGGGGTTTCATCTGGCCTAGGCTGAATCTGCAACATTTAGTTAATTGATTCAGTTTTAATAGTGAACAAAATTTACTTTCCAGGGGTTATTAGGGCTCTGTGGTAAGGGAAATAACAATTCTGGAAAATTATAATAACCTCTGAGGCACTAGAAGGTTTGTGGGACAATGTACTTGGGAAAATTGGATTCCCAAATGAAAACCTCATCAGCTTGATCAATTGATTTTGCATGGCTCCAGTAGTGGAGCTCAAGAAGGTTAAACTCAGTGATGGGGTCACTAGTTTTAAAGTCTCTATCTGCTAAAGGAGTGTGTTCTAAATCTGAAACAGGAGGTTGCAGGGGATTAATTGATACAATGCTTTGAGAAGCCAATTTTTTGTTAATTTTAATCAATAGATTACTCTTTTATCTTAGAAAAATAGATTTAGGCCTTTAGGAGCACCTTTGAAATATATTTATAGTTTGCAGAAGGGTTTGAAATGAAATAGGGGCTATTCCTCTGGTCTACAATTCTTCAATTGATCAAATTTACTTTATGTGATCAAGAATAGTCTCAGGCCTTGGGAATTCAGTGAAAAGATAACTAGGGTCTATAGAAAAATTTTGGGAAGCAATAGGGGTTTTCTTTTTTGGTCTAAAAATATCCTACATAGGTTCAGTTACTAATTACTTCCTTTCTGTAAGTAAATGCCTTGGTATTTCAGGAATACCTGGAGAAAAGAAGCCTTTGATTTGCAGAAAGGTTCTTTGAGGCAGCGAAAGGATTTTTTGAGGCTTCAGTGATCTTTATAATGCTTTGGATTGGCTCTGCAATGTCTTTGGTAGCAAGAGTCTCAAACTCTGGTTGAAAATTGTCTTGAAAAATAGGTCAGTATCTATTATTTAGCTCAGGAATAGGTCGAAAATAGCTATGTTTGCACAAAATTGTAATAAAAAAGTTAAAAAGGCTTGAAAATGGACGGCTATATAAGTTTTTTAAACAACTGATTTCAACATTAAATGTGCAGGTCAATTCAAATGAGTAGGAGGTTTCGCTAACGAGCGGAAATACAACTCAGTGGTTCTCACATCGGTTGAAGTGGTTGGGCAGTATAATTTCTGAGGATGCGATGCAATCGAATGATGTCATGTAGTAGGAGAGTGGGGTGTGAAAACCGCTCATTTCACAAGGTCTTGTAGTGGTTAATGTTTGGTTGATCGGGCGTTTCATAGCAGATGTTGATCGTTGGATTTGATCAATGAATATCTGATGGTTGGAAACTAGCAGGGAACTATAGGGGATTTTGATAAGCGGGGCTTGGGGAATAATTTCATTCGATGGGATATGTAAAAAGGTTATTATGTGGCACAGTTATAAGGTGGGCCTAGGATATATCAAACGTGGCAGAAATTAAACTATAGGTTATAAATAAAATAAGGGGTTTGGGGATAATATATATGAGGGAATTAATTTAATACGGAACACATATATATATGGAAGCTAATATATTAAAGTTAACATGGAGTTAAATGAATATGTGCAGAATTTATACACTAACTTTTAATGTAAAAACTTTATATCGGGATGGGATTTTCATAGTGGGACCCGATACATGATTTTAAATAAATACTTAGAATTAATGTATTTTTGGGGTTTTCTGAATAAAGGGAAATTAGTAAAGGGAATTTACTTTTCCAAAGGGGAAATATGATTTTTAACTAAGGAAGAGGGATTTTTGTAAAAAAAATAAATGAGTGATGTAATGGGAAAAAATAAAATGAATGGGAAGGGGTATTTTTAGAAGGGAACATGAATTTAGATGGAAATAAGTAAGTATGAATTTATC
The DNA here is from genome assembly GCA_034641835.2 of Pinus albicaulis. Taxonomy (NCBI): domain Eukaryota; kingdom Viridiplantae; phylum Streptophyta; class Pinopsida; order Pinales; family Pinaceae; genus Pinus; species Pinus albicaulis. The sequence continues at coordinate 879,915,633 of CM076581.1, read as the reverse complement.
AATTTTTTCTATCCATGACTTATGAACACCGCTTTTTCCTACCCATCATCTACCCTAACATTTTTTCTTCATTAATTTTGGTGCATTTTAGCTTATAGACCCTTATTCATTTATTTTTTAATAGCAAACTATCTAATTCTAACTTTATTATTTCCAAGGGCTTAGATTAAACTGATGAGCTCCTTTATTATTCTCCACCTAACTATTGAACTGCCAAGATTAAATAGTTTGGCTAGATCTTTATTCTCCATCTATTAGCATGAAAGGTCAATATTAAATAGTTTGACCTTCATGGATTGTGGCATTTTTTGACAAGCTACACACAATCGTATTTTGCAAAGTAAAATAAAAAGTAGTGGCATTTGAATTTGCATCACTTTCATGATCTTTTTTTATCACTTTTTTGTTTGGGGTTCATTTTTTGTATTTTTGTTTTATCTATTTCTTTCAGTCCTTTGATTTTTTTTAGGAATTTTACCCTCTTTATATTTTTTAATATGGGAAAACAATTTTCAGAAAGAAAAGTATCTACATATTACAAGAGTAATCATAGTCAATTTAAAATTATGAATCCTATTATTATAGGACCCTAACACAATCATGGTCAACTTCCTCATAAATGGAAGGTCCCAATGATGCTAAACAAGAATTTTCCATTGTAGTTGCTGAAGTAATAAATTCTACATGCATATTGGCAAAATATCTATACTAAAGGAAATACCCAAATATCTAACAACCGGCCAGGGTGGGGTAAATGTCCAATCTGAGGGGTTCTAGTTAAGAAGAGAGTCCAACCCCACGAGGCTAAAAATATTTTTTTAGTCACTAAACACATCACTTGATGTCAGGTTGATTATGTTTAAACAAGCATGAGCATCATCAACTAAACTTATCTAAGCACTGTTTGGTATATAAAAGCTAATGTATTAGTGAAAAATGGGTTCTCCATAGTCACACGACTAGGTCCAATCTCCACAAGAGTCAACATCTCAATAATGAAACTCCAATCCACTCAGTCAAAATCTTTTTCAAATGAAATTTCAAATAAGAGGGGTTACTCGCTATTTTTTGTGCACATTTGAAGGTTTTACACATTGAAACCATGGTACTGAGATTACTTGTTTGTACACAAAACTTGTGTTACCATTAGACAACCTTCCATGGCATTTTCTAGATCCTTAAAGTCTCTATTTTAGCCATGATATTGTGTGCCACACTAAGCAATGTAATTGGATGCCAATCACTAATTTTGTTTATGGCTGCTTTTTTGGGAATGTGTTTGCGTAATGACAAAAATTGTCACTAGTCATGGCTCATGGCCTTGTAAAATTCACACAGAATTCCATCTAGATCCTATACCCAGATACTTTCCATTCTTCATGTAGCTAAATATTTCAAAATCCTCCTCTTTTGAGAAGTCATCGTTCTTCAACCTGCTCTAGTCAACAATAAAAACCTTATGAGGATTGACCCTACAATAAGCATTTCTTGCGGCCGCTACATGATCCATCATGGTATAAGGAGAAAATTATTTTGAAATTGCGATTTGAAAATACCTCTAATGTCAACTGCATTGCTGACAAAATAACCATTTGCATGGAGCAATCCAAGATCTCATTCATTGCCACTTTTCTTTTCAAAAAGTCAAAATAGAATTTTGAGCCCTCATCTCCCTTGTGAATCCACTGAAACCTTAAACAAAAATCAAGCACCCTTGGCAATATATTGCCCTCTACTTCACCTCCCTCTGAACCATTATGTCCTACCATGCATCCTCACCATAGAGGGACACATTATAGAGATCCTCTTTGATATCAACACACACCTACTGAAGTCTACCTTGTTGCAACTCTCTTTGGCCTTTTGTGAACCATCATCCTACCCCAACCTCTCATGGATTTGATAGTACAACGTATTTGGTTATAGATTATGATCCAAGTATATTGAAATGCATTTTTTACTATTTCTCTAATGGAAGTATGTAATGTCCCCAGGTAATTTTTGGCCTTGGTGTTCAATACTTATCTAGGGTTTTAAACTAATCATGAAAAGAATCATAAAAATAGTTCACATTTATCAACTCGGGTAATGGTAAGTACCATACTATATAATTCACTAATTATATAAGACATATTTAATAGTCATATGTTTCTTCAACAAACCACCACAAGTTAGGGCTAACTACCTAATGAACAGTAGACCTATACAACCAATAATCCACCAATAAAATTTTGACTCTAATGTCAATATTCAATAGATTAGTATTCCAATTGTAACCCACACTAGAACTATCCAAATTTAGTTGGAAATATACTAATTAAAAACTCACTATCTAATTTTGTTGCCTCCAAACTTATTTGTTATTAAGAAGAGCTTCTGACAACCCTTTCTCAATGGAGTTTCCATATGTGGTTAGAGTAGTCTCTTAACCTAGTCAAATCGCTAGTTAGATATTATGACAATCCCATTTTGAACCAAATTTCACCTGCAGTTGGAGAGTTGATCATGTTGCTGCATCACATCAATAAACTACAAGTTCTGGAGGCCTGCTTGGGATGTTTCGTTATCCAAGACCCTACCTATAATTGTTGGGGAGTGGTTTCAAAGCTTCATGTGATCACAGATCCCTGAAAGAGATATCTGTTGTGGCCCTAAATACACTCAGGAGGAAGTTCGCATACAGGTGATGCCCTAAATGCTTTAGACCAAGCCCTAAAAACCACCTAGTAACCTAATGATCTCTTGTTTGGCTGAGAACATCCTTGCTACCTCCTTTTTGGCTTCAGTGTCTCAAAGAGGACCCCTCGTAGCCTTACCTTTCCTTAACCAATGGTTCTTAGCTTGGGTACACTATAGACATATCACAGAGAGAAGATCTTGCTTCCTAGAAAAACTAATGGTGGCCAGGCATCCCACATAAAGACCTCTGCCATCTTGAATAACACTTATTGACCAAGAATAACCACTGAGAATGTGTTTCCTTGCTTGCCAAAATGAATCATAGATGATCCAAAAAATTATATTGTAAGAGGTGTAAAGGAGAGAGGGGGATTAGCTAGGGTGGGATCACCTCCACCAAAACTAATTTAGAGAATAAAGGGGTCTTAAAACTCTCATAGCTCTATCTCCAAGAAAATAAAGATAGTCCATTCCAAATTGACGATGAGAGAATGACTCTATCTCTTTATTTAAAGATTCCTCATGGGGGCCTCTCTTCCTAATTTACTGTGAGGGCTTACAAGTGTAGCCCCAAATTCTTCCTTTTTGCTCTAGCTACCCCAAATTTACCCACTGTTGCCCCAAAACATTAGATAATGGGTTTCCCCCTTTATCAATCACTATAGCATATGGGGTGGGATAGGCTGCTTCGTCCTCCCTTGGGCATTTAGTCAATAGGGAAAATTTTAAATTAGGGTAGGAAAAGGGTATAACCTCTATTTCCTTGACACCTGTATACTTAGAGAAGTGGGAAGGCTTGGCCTGATTGATATGTGTGAACATAGAACTGACATTGTTGTAAAATTAATCATTAGTCATGTGTTGAAATGCAAAATTAATAATTATTAGATACTTGCATCACACCATGCTCTAAATGTTGTATACATAAGTGGCAAGCATGGCCCTTATTATCTTTTCCATATAGTCAAGTGTGTTTGAAGCCTTTAATATCTTTGTTCATGCATTCTCAAGTAGATATGGGGGAATTGTTAGTTAGTATCTTCATAGTTGAAGTGACACCATATGGATTATCAACAAGTATGGAACTTGTTTTTCTAATTAATCTGGTATTTCTCAACATATTAAGGAAAACTTTGGCAAGTTCCTTTATTTATGGGCAAACCATTGTGAAACAAAGCCTTTTCATATATATGAATATTTGTGGGACAAGAACATAGGAAAGTGGTTGCTGTGGCAAGCTCTTGTCATTCTGAAAGACTTCAAGAAATTGATTGATTCTACTACAATATATTAATGATTCCCAAAGAAAGTTTGTTCAAGTGAAGTACATAATCTGGATAGTCTTGACTCCATTTGAAAGGATTGGAAGTGGTCTCATGAGATACCATTTAAGGGCACTATTGAACCACGGAATTCTATGACAAGATCTGACAACTCATTTAGTGGAAAGTCATCTCTACAAGGAGTGGAATGTTTGAGACCATGATTCAAGGTGGTCCTAGAAGTGTCATGATATTGGAAATCCCATTCGTATTTTAAAACTAAAGAACTTATATTTTTGGTTCTTCACAATATTTTGGTGATAAAGTATCAATTTAATTTCATTTTTTTAATGAGTGGTTATTGTATGGCATTTTTCAACTTTGAATATATATTTCAAGGCCATTAATATTTATCTTTGTTTTAATCTTTAATTTTTTTGTTTCTTGTGTTCATTGAAATAATTATCTATTTGGGGGAAAATGGGTGGTTCGAGAAGCACGTAGAACTATGGGATGTTATATATCTAACAATCCCTTCCTACTTAGAGAAGTGACACAGTTGGGCAATGTTTCATGAGATGAACACTTTGTTCAGTTTGGAAGAAATATTTTTGTTTACTATTTAGCTCAAGTTTGACTATGTAATTGTTGTCCAACATTGCCATTTTTAGGTAATATGTGGGAAGTATTTAAGTTGGGGTCAATAAGTGTTAACTGTTATTTATTTTGTAGGAAAGAAACTCTTATTTGACTATTTTTTTGCTCATCGACGTAACAACTGTAATTTTTAATGCAATATATGTGTCATTTTCCCCTAAACTATTGTTTTTTAATTGCATGTCCCCTATTTATATATATTTAACAACAAATGTTGTGGAACTAATTACGATGTAAGTTAAACCCTCATTCAAGGGTTCGATAAAAAAGGTATATATTCATGATCCTTTTTCTTTTCTTCACTTCCTTGTTATATCTTATCATCATTTGAAGTGATAAACAATTTTCAACTTACTAGAAATAAAAAAAAATCTACATAAAAATAAAATTGGGTTTTGACCCTATGGGTATTTGACCCCAATTGTATAGTAATCAATTGTATTATCATTATTTTTACTCATATAATCTCAATTATGGGATGTTTTTTGTTATTATCTATTCATTACCCTAGCTTCTCTACTCATAGATCCAACACTTTAAAGTGCCTCTACACTTGTGGGTGGTCCCCAAGGGGTGGTTTAGCTTATTATTTTCCACGTCTTCCTTCATTTCTCAGATCTAGATGTGCATAATATCAAGTTAATTTATCATCTACAACCATTTACTAAAATCTATAACAATTTATTCACCTCCCAATTTGTAAGGGTTCCTATCACTCAACTTGGTGCTATCCTAAGAGTTATGTCTAGTATTTTGAGTGTGTTTATGCTTACTGATTTGCATTTTTCTGTAGTCATATTTCATTTCCAGATTGCCTCTCATGAATACCTTGACAAGACCACTATTTTGGTTGGTAAAACCACCAACTGATTTGGAAAATACCTACCCACTTATGATCCAAACCAATCCATTTAAAACTAGGCAACCTATAGAGTACCAAAATGCATAAAAACCAAAAACAAAATAACATAAATGTGCACCCCTCTCTTAAAGCCTAATCGTAAAAATTCTCAATCTTGAATTGGATCTGCAATCACCAAAAAAATACCAAAATGTATCAAACCAATGGAAGGACTTAACTCTATCATTTCTTATAGTTGGAAAATACCTAGCATGGAAATTGGGTTCAAGCCCATGGGTCAAAATTGGCATAGATGAAAATTTTGGTTGTGGGGACAATGTCTTCCTCCATAAAACACTTATTGTTCAAATTCCAAAGACACGTCAATGCACACTTAATAGAAATGTTGATGTCAATTGAATGACAATTTGGAGATAGGGATGGGGCCAAGCACATGATTTGGGGCATGAAGAAAAGCAAGGCCCACATCCAGTTAAGTGAATCCAATGATGAAATTTTTTGGTCCTATAACACCACAAGCGGAAATTATTTAACTAATTTGGGGTATTATCTTGCAATGAAAAACCTAGAAATATCAACAAATAAATGGTGGTTCAAGAAGCCGTGGATGAAGGGAATTTCATCCTCATTTTATTTATACTAATTACTCATCCTAAAAATATTGGGTAGACCATAGAACAAATAATAAACCAATTCCATATCCTCTGCCCACTGTGGGAAGAAGAAATATGGCACCTATCATAGGAAGCTTTCCCATTCTAATGAGGAATGTCAAACATTTAGGCCAAAAGAGCTCCAAAAGGAAAAATAATTTCTTTATAAGAATTATTGAGAGGTTTATGTCAAAAATCGAAGCTACATTGACCCACACTTGATGCTAATGCACAAAGATAGCCTTTCCAGCAACAAGGAATCTCATTGTACATAGAACTGTCAAATCAAGCACAAACTAGCATATATGGTCAGTGATAATGGCAACCAAAATACCCTGTTTTTTCTTCAATTCGAAATGAACTTAAGTTACCAACCTCAACTCATCCCAACTCACATTATCTTGGATGGATCAAAGATGCACATTATCTTGTGCTAATCAGTTGACAATAGATCAAATTGTTACTAAAATATGGCAAGATTTTTCCCAATATCTTATATGTTCTTACAAATAAAGATGAGAATACTTATGAAAATAATACGATGATAACAAGTTTAACTAATTGCATAAGTGTAAGTAATATCAGTGGCATTTAAAAAATAAAAGGAAGACTACAAAAGGTGAATGCCACAAATGCAGATATATTGTAATACATAAAATCAAAAAAATAATGAATTAAATTGACAGAAAAATCAATGGTGTCATTGGTGGTTGTTTGTATCCTAAACACGGGAGTTACAATTACATGTTTACAAATACACTGCGATACATTCCCACTTTCCACTTGTCATCTAGTATTATTCTCACCGCTTCCTTCTTGCTGACAAGGAATTGTTCCCTAAATTAGCAAAATGGAAACCAATATGTCTTCCCTCACAAGGAAGCCACATGTTTTCCATTGAAATGTATGGCTGTAATATTTCTTTGGGTGATGAATGGGGAAGAGAACTAGGACCTATCACCATGGATTTCTTGGAATTCTACATAATTTTTCAATAGAATGGAAATTCCTACATGCTCAAAGGTTCTGAAGCAATCATTAGAGAAATAATCAACTACCATTGTATGGAAAAGCTTCATTAAAAAGGGCCATTGTTTTAAAATGGGGGATATGTGAAATTTGAGGGAAGGCATATTGGTTTCCATTTTTCTAGTTAACTAGGTGAAAGACTCAACTATTTTTTGTACTTCCTCATGGCTAACATGCTACATGTGTTTTTCATGGGAGTCGAGACCATTGGGTCCATCAAATAGGTTAGTCAAATTTTAGCCCAACATAATCAGTGTACCAAAAGAAATTTCTTAAGAGGGGCCACAAGTAATGGTATGAGCTGGTCAAAAAAAATATAAATATTAGTTACTCTAAAGTGGCACCAAAACAATCAATGTTGCACAAGGATTTTACTCATTGATATCTCTATAATACATTATAATATCATTGATTGTCCCTTCTTGTTACAGATTACACATATGAAATGAAAGTTCTTTTGGATGCCTTTCAGGCGGTTTGTGGGAAACAATCTAGCTTAGTAGTCAAGAGGGTAAGTAGAGCCCTCTTCTGCAGGCTCAAAAGGGAAGGAGAAGTTTCCATATTCATGGTCACACCAAAAAAAAATATTTGGTAGATAATGATAAATTCAAATCCTGGAAATAAGTAGCCAGCCAGTAAAAAACAAAGCAAGTAATGATGTCATAATGAACAAAAAACCAGTAAGCAGTAATTGTATAATATTAGCGTATCCCCCCTTAGCAGTGTTCGTATGCCATTATTCAAGAAGATAATTTCACTTTCAAATGTAAGTTTGGGATTCAAATTTGTGCTAGCCTTTATGTTGTCTCACTTTCGGGTGATCATTCAATGCAATAAGCATTCAAATCCTCTATCTATCAAGAAATTATCAGCTCTTCTGAGATTATATTCGGAGATGGATTAGTGGGAAAAGAAGTGGGAAAGATTCATTCCCAAATATTAAATTCATTATTATTCCCACGATGTTACTATTACTAACTAAAGAGGAAATTAAGGGCCTTGACTCGAGAAATAAACCTATCCCTATTATGAAGTCAAGTAATGCTCTCTCCATGAGGGATATCCTAGAGGTCATTATAGCACTCGACCTATTGATGGGTGTAGGGAGGTGGATCGTCCAATGGGTACATCATTGTCGATGGTTGGTAGGTAGGGATAAAAATTATGCTCAAATGAGATGTATGTTTATGTCATTATTACACACATAATTAAAAATTCGGGATAATAGTGTGAAATAAGAGAGAGAGGCCAATTATCTATCTGTCATGAAGGAATAGAGTTATGTTGATTTCTTTATTACCTAAATAATGATATAGTCATGATATTAGTGCGAAATAAGGGAGAGGTGAGTTATCTATCTGTCGTGAGTAGTGAAAGAAGAAAGGGATAAGAGTGTATAGAGCCAGACTGATCACCCCTATATACAAAGTAAGCAATGAAAATAGGATAAAGGGGTGAAATTCCCCTACTATTATTATTGAAGCCCCTCCCTCTTTATTATTTTAGCATCATACATTCGTTATCCATTCGGATGTGTTCCCTTTCTACACAATAACTCGCATGTCGCATGAAGGGATAAGAGCGGGTAGAAGCTCTGTCAAATAAGAGGGCACATTGTTTCTTGATATAGAAACATGATCTCAATTCCTCCTCCGAAAGTACAATATGCCAAGTAATTTTATGTATAGCATCTATACATAATCATGACTTGCCATTCAATTCAATGGGACGTGACTCACTTTGGTCCCAATTGGATTGATAAGTTGGAAAAGGACTAAATTGATCCGATCAATTTAGATCCATTAAAAGGAATATTACATCTTGAATTTATCTATCCAATATATTTATGTTCATACTCATACCAGCTTCTTCTCATAGCATAACCAACCTTATGCCCATTGCAATACATGGTCCATCTAGGTTCCTAAAAAAAAAATCTCTATTCATTGTTCTCTCGCATTCTAGAGCTACTCACCAATCCAGAAGCAATTTCCTTTACTAGAGAATTTGTCAAAGTCGCAAGTTCTATAAGCATCACAAGGTTGGGCCTTGGATCTTCCTGCACTACGAAATTCACACGCCCTCTTCTGTAACCAAACATGGTTCCAGTAACATAGCTTCCAAGAGAGTATCTCGGCTCCTCATGGTGATCAGAATTCATATTTGAATAAGAAGTGTAAGCTGAAACAAGGACTGAATTAATAACCTTAATTACACAGTGTGCAATGTTGACAACCAAATTCTTCATTTTATTAGATCGAGCGTACCCATTAGGGGATTTATCAGATAAATTATATGGATGCCTATGATATGCTCGGAGTGCTCCCACTGAAAGGGGATTTACCGTGTTAAGCTTGCGGCTTAAGAAAAAGCATTGGTTGTGGCTGGATAAGGAAATCCACTAATAAATATTAGTTAGGGAGCGGGATCTGAAGTAAGGATGAGAGAACATGAACAAACCGAGTATAGACTAAAATCGATAAAACTCTCCTTCCTATATAGTGCCAATAGATTATGTTGAATCTCAAATGCTGCTAAAGTCATAGCCTATTGCATTTTTATTTTATTTTATTTTGTGCATCAAATTGATTGACTTCTGTTGCTGAATTTCAATTTCTTGCTTGGTTTGCCCATTATCAGTGGCAACAAATTCCATCCAACATCATTCATACAATTCTAAAAAATTTTGAAGTCCTAAACCAAAATAGGAGAAAAAAAGTATCACGAAAATGCAACCCTTAAAAGTGCTCATAAAAACAGGTAAATAAAGAGAGTTTGCTGGAAAAGGTGGTCATCTTGCTCCTGAGACTCTTTCCTCACCCCTCACAAATTTTAGCCATTATTCATGACTCAGTAAATGGTGTTCTCTTAAAGTAAGAGCATAAGCATTAAATTAGTGTGATCTTTGACTTCTTCTAGAGTTAAAATTAACATATTGTTATGTGAAAATTGACATTAGGCTTATTGCCCATTGTAACACTCATTGCACAAGGTTGATTGACTTGCAGTAAAAGTCGGTTGAAAAAATAGTAAATATACCACATATCATCAAACAACTCTCCAATTTTGATTTTATGAGTTCATGTTTGGAGATGCAACTTGAAGTCCCATCAAAAACTCCCTCCCTCATAGAAAACATAGAACGATACAAAATTTTGGCCAACATACATTGCAAATTTCTAGCAGAATGTTGAGTTAGTAAGTCTCAATTCAAAATCCAAATTTAAATCCTCCCACTTTGGGATCAATAACACGCCCCCAAAAGGACGCATATTTCTTTCTTGCTTTCTTCTCTTCCTCTTTGTGTTTTAGCTATTTAATGGAACCCAGATTAAGAGTCTCATATGCTTTTCTAAAATTGTCATACAAATTAAATCATTATGCTGCCTCTGACACTAATTCCTTTGAATTGGGCCTGCTAAGGAAATCGATAACATTCAACAAATTTATCCTACTAACATAATTTTGTGTTATGACGATGGAATCCTCCAAATTGATAACTAAATGCCACCATCCATTAGGCTCAAAAATCACCTCCCCAGGCCTACAAATGCATTCAACGGGCCTCTTCTTCCACTACTTAGTATGTCCATATAAATTCATGAACCACTCGATTATCGACACTGGAGACGCAATCTCAGCACCATCTGCATTGGGATAAACACCTGGAGGGATCACATATGGAGGAAATAGTATCCATTTCTTGGAGTGATTTATGACCACATTCTATGCAGAAGTGCTATTTCGTTTTATAATAAAGGAAGACCCTAATCTAGCTGGACCTACAATTAATCAAAACATATCTCTCTAAAATAAACATGGAATTCAAAATCTGATGCCAAGACTGGAACTTTGTATCCAAATTTAGTGTCGAATAGATAAAGGGGGCACCCTTTTTTGACATAATAAACATATACAAAATAGTCTTTGAGCTTTATTTCGACAGGACCTACAGCAAATTCCACGTCTCCAGCAACTTCACATAGGTAGCCTCTGTCCCACTTCTTCATTGTTGATCAGTTTACCAATGCGTCATTGCTCAGAAGAACTGTCTTGTTGGGTTCCAAATAACATGTTATGAACCCCAAGGGATAGATTTTTTCTGCAATCCACACTATACCTCAAGCCATTCATGTTTTATCTCTAAACTATCTAAACTAGCACACAACCAACTTTGAAATATGTAATCCAAATAGAAATTACTTACGTTCAATGGCACCTGAGGGAGGACATGCATGGGCTGAAGTGCAGCAATGTATGTGGATTTCCAGCAGCCTTTGAAGGAAATTTCATTAAGCTGATCAAGGAACAAAGCCCTCTAGAGGGGATCTTGATCATTTTTAAGGAAAATCCACCTTTAAGCTCGTCGAGGAGCAAAGCCCTCCAAAGGGGATTTTCATTTTTGAAAATGTAAAGGATCTTGATTGCTGAAAACTTAAAGGGCTTGTACAACTTTGAGGCTCTCGCTCTGGACATTGGTGTTTTGAGGGAGTGATTTTTCATGAACATAGTAATTTTAGATTTCACAGAAAATTAATTTTAATGGGCCTGTTATAGATTTTTAAAATATAACTAAACATTATATTTTAACATGATATTTACTGAACATAGTAATTTTACATTTCCTCGCAAATTAATTTTAATGGACCTATTTTAGATTTTTAAAATATAACTTAACATTAGATTTTAACAATTTGTCAATGGTTAGCGGGATGTTTTAATGGGTTGATTTTAAGGTAATTCAACATTAGATTATTTTGTGTTGATATGGTATATTATGTTTTTGTTTAAGGTTGTTTTTTTTTATTTAATTGGTAGTAGGAAGTTCAATTTTAATGGGTTGATTTTAGATTTTAGAGTAATTTAAGATTAGATTTTAACATTTTGTTAATTTTTATAGTATTTTATGTTGTTATGATATTTTATGTTGCTATTTAATTTGTTTTTTTAAATCATTTAAGTGGAGGTCACTTGATATAGAGGTTATATATCTAAGGTTGTTGAAGGTTTCGAGAGTGATAATTTTGGCTTGAGAGTATCTTGTTTTGAAAAATATCTTCACGATACATCACATGAGAGTATAAAAGACATCCCTAAGTAATCCTCTTCATATAAAGAGGGGAAATTGAGATAAGGTTTGAACATAAGGGGAATATATCTAATTTTATGAAGAATGTTATTAATAAACTCAAATAGTCGTAGGTAGCCCATTATTTTTTTGGGAATAATGTTATTAATAAACTTCAAGTAGTTGTAGGTTGCTCAAAAATACCCTATTAGAAGTTAGTCATAGTTTAGTTTACATTATTAATTTACATTATTCATTTTTAGTTGTATTAGTTATTAGCTGGTTGTATATTTTAACCCGCGACTAAATTAGTCATTTCTATTAGTTGTTTTTAGTTGGGTCACTTAAGATTGCTCATTTTTTGTAGTATTTCACTTGGGAAAGTTGTGGTGGCTAATGTTTTTAATGAAAGGACACAATTAAAATTTATTAACATAAATGACTAATTCATATACTTCTTTTACTTATTATTTGGTGATACTTTTATTGTTGGAATGTAGTAGTTATTTACCTTAGTCATTATTAACAGTGTGTCACTTATTATCTATTCATTTATTTTAGTCATGGACTAAATTAGTCATTTCAGTTAGTCGCTTTTAGTTTGGTCACTTACTCTCTAGTCGTGTATTTTATTCCTAGACTAAATTAGTCATTTAAGTTAATAATTTTTAGTTTTATCACTTAAAATTTCTCAAATTTAGAAGTAATTCACTTGAAATAATTGTGGTGACTAGAATTTTTAGTCACCTAGTCACTAATTTCATCATTTTCTACTAGTGCACGAAGAATGAAATTCATACCATCAAGATATATTTAAAGGTGGCATAGGACAGTTATAAAAGATATGTGAGTCAACATAGATTTCACAAGTAGTTTCAAGTTGGAGAATGTTTTTTCTTGCGAGTTAAACCCAAGAAGAGGTCCTTAAATATTGGGCCATGTGTCTAGTTGGCACCATGGTTTTATGGGCCATTTGAAGTACTCCAAAGGATAGGGCTAGTGGACTATAGAATGAATTTTCCTCCATCAATTAGAGTGCATGAGGTTTTACATGTTTCATTGTTTAAAATATATGTGAAATATCCTAATCATGAGATTGACTGGTCTCTATTATAGGTAAAACTAGAGGTAGAGTTCCAACTATAACCTATATGCATCCTATATCACATCCATCTCATAGAGAAATTCAAAGTGGAGTGGAAGCACTTTGGGCCTAAGGAAGCCACATGTGAATTGTTGACCAGATGTAGGGAAGGTACCCTTTCTTATTTTCTAATTAAGGAAAATGAAAATATAATGTAAATGGTGTACATAATTGTGTATATAAAGCTCCACAATCAACAATACTTCGTCCAAAGCATGTTTTTATTGTACATGGTTATTGAAAAACAAGAACAGTATTTCCCCCAAGGTGGAGGGGACCATTAAATACGCTACTTAATGTGTTTCCAATGTAAATAAATTGTAAATTAATTGAACACCAAGAGAAAGGGACACAAATTCCAGTTTCTTAAGGAGGGAGATTTCTTGCGGAATGAATTGTTTTAAATAATAGTCTTAGTTAAATGATTTGTTTTAATTGGGATGAATGAGAAATAAATTGAATTAAAAATAAGAGGACAAACTAAAGTGTACTTTTGCTCCAACAACAAGAAAACAAGGACAAAAATCTTAAAGGAAACATGGGACAAACTATCCAAGGAATTTTTGACTATGTCGAGCGTTGGAAAGAGAAACATTTGGTCTTTGGGAAGGCACATAATCAAGTTGATGAGGGGGTATTATCACTCAGAAATGCATGTGGATACATGAAAGGAGTAGAGTGTAGCCTAGGAGGGGTGAACTCCTTCATCAAAACAAAGTGTTATTGATTTAATTGTGATGGTTTGCTGTGTGTTTTTTTTGTTGTTGTTCAACATTTAGTTTCCATTATTTTATGTTCAAGTATTCAACCTAATCTCCATAAATTTACTTGTTAATCAATCATAAGCACTTCAATAAACCATTGTACAAGAATCAAAGATCAGCACTTTTAATATAAATCTGAAGATGAAATTAGCACAACAAAACGAACATTTAAATTCATATCAATGCTTTATGACAAACCTGTTACAATATTATTTGAATGCTTTTGAGAAATATTCTCCACCATTATCTGTTCTTAGGCACTTGAGAAATATTTTATTCTCTCTTTCAACAACAACATTGAATTTTGAAATATTTCATACACTTCACTTTTACTTTTCATAGGACAGGCCCAAACTTTCCTCGATGCATCATCTATAAATGTTACAAAATATGATGCTCCTCCTAATGACTTGAAGTTAACTGGTCCAAACACATCTGAGTGTATCAATTATAACACATTTTTATTTTTTTCATGACCACCTCTAAGAAATGAAACCTTTCTTTGTCTACCATATATACAATTCTCACAAAGATCAAAATTGTAGGTTCTCAAACCTAGTAGTAATTTTTATCAACAAGGAATTTTAAACTCTTCTCGCTCATGTGACCTAATCACTTATGCAACAGATCTACTGAATTTATTTCTTTTGTGACAACAACCAAATATGATTTTCCTATCATTGCCTTCAATGTATATAATGTTCCTGTCTTGGGTCCTCTAGGCATGAACAATGCTCCTTTGCTAATTTTCCAGCCTCCTTTTCCAAATCTTGTGGAATAGCCTTCATCATCCAACCATCCCATAGAGATCAAACTCATGTGAATTTCTGGTACATGCCTGACTTATTTCAACAATATATCTTTTCCATCCTTCATCTTGATCTGGACATATCCCACACCAAAAATAATGCAAAAATGGTTTTCCCCAAATTTACTCTACCATAATCACCAGGATTATATGAAACAAAGCTACGTTTGCATGGGGTTACATGCTGAGATGCCCCATATTCAAGGATCGAATCCAAGATACCACTAGATGTATATAAGCATGCATCCTCTACTGAAACAGTAAACAACGCATCACCATCTGTGACTACAACAATAGTCTCACCTTCATTTGTGTTGCATGACTTATGATTTATACTTGTTGGTATTTGATCCTTTTGTCCTTTCTTCAAGGCTCGAAATCCTTTCTTCATGTCCCCAGTTTTGACACAATTAAAGCAGATGATCCTGCCCCTCCTTGATTTTGATCGGCCTCTCAATCTTGATCACCCTTGTCGGCCTCAATCAATTCTCTTACCACGATGAGCTAGAGATGGAGCTTTTCCTGCCTGGTTTTTTGCAATTTACTTGCATCACAACTCCTCATTCCTTAAAATATTGCTAAAATCATTAAACAGCAGGGTCCCTGCAGGTGTTGAAGTACTCATAGCCACAATTAAATTTTCCCAACTATCTCGCATAGAACACGTTAACAAAATAAATCTAATTTCATCATCTAGAGTTATTTTAATGGAGGCAAGTTGACTTGTTATAATATTGAATTCATTCAAGTGCTCAATAGCTAAAGAACCCTCCTTCATCTTGAGATTCTAAAGCTTCATCATTAGGAACACTTTGTTTTATGTCATTTTCTTCTCATATAAATCATGGATCTTCTTCCATAATCCTTTTGTTTTCTTTTCTCCGGACACATTGAAATACACATTCTTTACAATATATTGGCAAACTGTAGCAATCGTCTTTCTATCTAGATTATCCCATTCCTCATTTCTGATCGATGAGGGTTTCTTTTTTACACCCTCAATCGACAAATATTGATATTTTAAAATCAATATATCCTCCGTCTGTGATTTCCATAGGGAAAAATTAAGCCCACTCAACTTCTCCATATCATTAACTATTCCAATCTCCATTCTTAATAATTTTCATGCCCACAATATATCAAATTGAAACTTACAAGGTAAAACTTTAATTATTACAAATTTACCAACTTAAAAAAACCAAGATCAATCTCCTTAAGAATTGACCTTTCACCTTTTTCTTTTAAAAATGTCCAAACTCTAATAATTATTATAAAAAATATATATTATGTTTCATAATAAGATATTTTTATAATAATTATGAAACATATAAAAAGGGATTCTAAAACATATAATCTTCTTTCACCCAATAACTATTATGGAAATCTCCTTTTCCAATAAAAAAAAATGGCTTTCAGCTTGCAATGGCCGCCCTCATCCCAATATATATTGTGGAAGTGATATCGATTTTGGAAGCAACTTCTCCAAGCCACTCTAACTCCTTTATCAGTCGCCAAGTGGAGGATGATCTCCCTGGTGAAATCTCCATACCCCATCCAGTCTTATAAGAATGGCCATCGACTACTCTATGAATGATTTTTGAAGTTGTGTGGCAGCAGGGAGTCCATTGAAACGATAATTTCCCACGGAAATTTAACCAGAGTTGGAAAAATTCTCCAGAACTGTTCTTGGATTCTTGCTATAGGAGGTGGGGTTCGACAACAACTCAGACAGAAAAACCTTACTGCTAACCTTACTGTAGACAGGAGCAACTACAAACAAGAGTATTCAAAATTTATTGGTGTCTTTAACTGTTTGAATTTTTCTGGATATAACACGAGAAATCGAATCCTATAGCTCATGTTGACTAGCTCTAATACCATTTGTTGAGTATAGAGCATCGAAATATAGAACAGAAATCAGCAACAGATAACACAAAGAGACAAGAATGGAGAAAGAAATCTAAACACACATAAAGAATCTGGAGAATATCTTCGTAGACTTCTATTACAGAGGCCTTGGCTTGCTTGGCTCGACTTGATCCGGAAGAGGTAGGAAATACAAATTTATAGCTCCAGAAGGCAGGTCTAAAATTCTAGATGTGAAAAAGTAGATGACTACATAGTGAAATATAGAGGTCAATCATGGTGGGAATCAATCTGTAATGTTGGCAGATAGCATGGGCAGCTAGGTTGTTGGTTCACCACCGACGTCTGAATATGACTTCACATTAACACTACCTTCATCATAAGACTCCAGAGAGAGAATGTTTTACTATGAATTATGACGATTTTTAAGGTTCTACCAAAGTCATTCTGAAAGGTATTACTCCTTTCCTGGTCATGAGATGGACGCTCGATGTTGTTTTGTGTTCCAGGGTTGCCAATTCTTGTATAGCGGGAGATTGAGGATGGTTGACCAAAGGATACATCGATCTGATATTTGTACATTCATCGCCATATTTGAGCAAGCTGTGGAGGCTTAGACTAATCTCGTAAAACCTGTTATTTTTTTTTTTGGTTTGGTTGGCAACTCCGAGCAATAGAAAGGAAGCGCTCCATTCAGACGAGTTCCAGTGCACTGCGACCATTCAGTAACCACATGAATGACTCTGTTGTTGACGGGGGACATCCATTGGGTGTTATAAACCACGGAAGCCTGGGCTCCAAAATCAAAAGTATTTGAGGAAAAAATGATATTTTTGGGATACTTCCATGCCCCTTTGGACTGGTGTAAAGTGGGGGCATCTCCTAGTCGGACCCGACGCAATGAATTGCGTCTCCAGATGATGTAGAACTTGGAAGGTTGAACTTCCCCTCTATGAAACGAAACAATATCGTCAGCTTCCAGCTTATTTTCCTTCACAAAGCGACTCCACCCTTTGGTTAGAACGTAGCTCTGGCTGCTCCTCCAATACAAGTAACAAAATCGCCACACTTTCCCCCTGTCATCTTCAAAACTCGGGAGAAATATCTTATCGTGGGTATTGACATCCACAATAAAATAATTATCCACATGATTCTTGAGAATAACCATGCGATTTAGCTTGCCACGTCACTGTTGAAAATTACTCCCAACCATTGCCTTCAATAAACTGGCAACAACCATACTTGAGTTAAAATGTTTTTTCATGGAAGGACAGGCTCCAGACATAGTCAATTTGTATGGGAAAACATTTAGATCCGCAAGCTTATTCACTTTACGCAAACTTCAGTAATGTTTAGAAAATTGTGTACACCCATCTATGATGTATTAAATATTTTCCCATTGTATCACCTATGCTCCTGACTGCATTGTGCATATCACAAAGTTTAACCTTTTCCTCTCAACATATTTCCGAACCATAAAACTCCGCCAATGTGATATTGGTGGGATAGATATAACCTATATGCATTACCACAACAAACCTTTGTTTTTCCACTTTACCTTTACCTTTTTACTTTTCGCATTGCCCATTGTTTAGCGTGTCACACATCGTGCTTCGCAAACTTTAGAAATTACCTTTATACCCCCGGTACCAAACCTTGTGATGATGTGATGTGATATCTTCATCGCACATCGCAATCGCCAATTAATATGTTTTTCATTAAGTTTCCATGGGTTAAGTGTTGAAAGTCAGATGCAATATCACCATTTCATATCGCAATCACAGGCTTAGGAGAATAGCGCACAGGTAAGAGTTGACATCACCGAAATATGATTTGCGATATTGGCATGTATCTAATATTGTTCAAAGCTGGAACCTAAAGAATTTCAAGTCCATGCGTACAAGTTATGTGCGTTGTTTTATGAAGGAATGGCGAACACAAAAAAAGGACAATTTGTGTGTTTTCCTATCTGGTCTAGCATTGAATTAGCATTAAATTTTCAGGCTCCACCATTTTTTATTTAAAATATGTTTTTCATATAATTTAATAGGAAGATATAGAAGAATAATAAAATTATATTTCTCTCTTGTTTCGTCTTTGTGTGTCGCTCTGTAAATAATTTTTGCATTTCCGCATATCTCTGTGTAAACTGTGTATTGCGGAAAAGAATTTCCCTTGTTTTTTCATTTTAGCTTCTCGTATTCGCGAATTATCAAACATGGTATTAGAGAATTCCATATTTTTTTGAACATGGTGTCGGAGCAAGTTTAATCTCCTAGTGAAATAAAGTTTTCTTTACTAAAGAGCTAAAAGTTTGCTTTGAGAAGCATATTCTCCAGCAGTGAGAAGGTTTTTGTTTACACAGTGAAAATGGCAGCAACAATCACAAGCTTGCCTAATCCACAAACACCACAGTTTAATGGAAAAAATTACTACTATTGGGCTATTACAAGGAAGGCCCTGTTCTCCTCACAAGATATTTGGGAACTGGTGGAGAATGGTTTCCAAGAACCAGTAGATGCAGTAGCATACAATGTTTTGACACAAGTAGAAAGAAATTTGTTGAGGGAAAATAAGAATAAGGACTTCAAAGCCCTCTTCTATATTTTTCAAGCAGTTCATGAAAGTATTTTCCCAAGGGTTGCAACAACAACAAAGTCTAAGAAAGCATGGGATACACTCCATACAACTTACCAAGACATGGAAAAGGTGAAGACAACAAAACTACAAATGCTGAGAAGAGATTTTGAAACATTATGTATGAAAGAGTGTGAAAATATATACTCATTATTTACACATGTGATTGGATTGGTTACCCAAATCAGGTCTCATGGTGAGACACTTGAGGAAAGGAGAATAGTTGAGAAAGTTTTAAGAAGTCTTCCATCAACGTTTGATGCCATAGTTGTGGCCATAGAAGAGTCAAAGGATCTCTCACAGTTTTCAGTGGATGAGCTTCATGCATCACTGATGTCTCATCAGCACAGACTGAATAGAGCAACAAAATCCTCATTGGAGCATGCATTCAAGACATAAGTGTCTTTTGGTCAAGGTAGAGGTTGAGGAATATCAAGCTATCGAGGAAGAGGAAGAAGCCCACACGAAGGTGGAACAATAATCCCTTCAAGTTCAAGCGGAAGGGGCAGCAATCAAAATCCAAGTCAACGATCAAGCCAAAATCAAGCACAAGGTCAGAGGTATGATAAATCTCAATTTTAATGTCATTATTGTAGGAAGTATGGTCATTATGCAAATCAATGTAGAAAGAAGCAATATGACACAAGTAGAAAACCAAGTGTAAATTTCATTAAGGAAAATCAGAATCATGATAGCTTGTTTTTAGCATCATGATAGCTTGTTTTTAGCTTATAATGTAGCACAAGAAAAACAAGGAGATGTATGGTTATTAAATTCGAGGTGTAGCAACCACATGACTAGAAAAATAGCAATGTTTTCCAATCTATATGAAAGTGTAAAATCTGAAGTGACATTGGGGACTGATAGCAAGGTCTCTATCATGGGGTTGAAGTTGAGCAAGGAAGATTGTAGCAACAATGTCAATCCGACATTATAAAAAAGCATGGTGGGCAACCTAATGTAATTGACTGCAACTAGGCCTGATATAATCTATGCAGTTAGTTTGGTGTCAAGGTTCATGGAGACACCCAAGGAGACACATTGGCAAGAAGCCAAAATAATTTTAAAGTATGTCAATGGGACAGAGGAGTATTGTGTTCTATACTTTGTAACTGATGATTTTAGGCTAATTGGTTACATTGACAGTGATTGGGTTGGAAGTGTTGATGACAGAAAGAGCACATCAGGATATGTTTTTCATTTGGGTTTGGGAGCCATATCATGGGCTTCCAAGAAGCATCCAATAGTTTCATTGTCAACAGAATAAGCTGAGTATGTCGTTGTAATAGGAGCAGCTTATCAAGAAGTTTGGATGAGAAGGATGTTACGTGATTTATGTCATGAACAAGATAGAGCAACCACAATTTTCTATGATAACAGTTCAACAATTGCACTATCAAATAATTTCATTTTCCACAAGAGGACAAACCACATTGATGTTAAATATAATTTCATAAGAGAATTAGTTAACAATGGTGAAATTGTGTTACATCATTGCAAGTCAGAGGAACAATTTGCAAATATCTTCACAAAGCCATTGGCACAGAAAAAATTTGATTACCTTAGAAAATGTTTGGAATGGTCAATGGTGACAGTTGTGATTAAGGGGGAGTGTTGGAAATTACTCCCAAGCAGCACCTTGAATAAACTAGCAACAACCATACTTGAGTTAAATGTTTTTTGCAAGAAGGACAAGCTCCAGACATATTCAATCTGTATGAGAAAAAATTTAGATCTGCAAACTTATTCACTTCACGCAAACTTCAGTAATGTTCAGAAAATCCTGTACTCCAATATACCATGTATTAAATACTTTCCCACCTTATCACCTAGCCTCCTGACCACACTTTGTGTCTCACAAATTTTAACCTTTTCCTCTCAATGCATTGTTGAACCATAAATCTGCGCTGATACAATATCAGTGGGACCCATTTAACCTATACGCATTACCGCAACAAACCTTTGTTTTTCCACTTTACCTTTACCTTTTTCCTTTTTGCATTGACCACCATTTAGCACATCGCACATTAAGCTTCGTAAACATTAGAACTTAGCTTTATACCCCTAGTCCCAAACCTTACGATGATGCGATGCGATATCGTCACAGCACATCAAAATCGCGAGTTAATATGTTTTCCGTTAAATTTTCGTAGGTTAAGTGTTGAAAGTTGTAATGCGATATCGCCATCACATATCGCAATCCCAAGCTCAGGAGGATAGTGCTCAGGTAAGAGTTGAAATCGTCGAAATAAAATTTGCGATATCATCATGGATGTGATATCATTCAAAGCTGGAGCCTAAAGAATTTCAAGTCCAAGCGTACAAGTTCTATGCGTTGTTTTATGAATAAATTGTGAACATGATAGAAGGACTATTTTGTGTGATTTCTAGTCTAGTCCAGCATTGAATTAACATTAAATTTTCAGGCTCTGACATTTTGTATTTAAAATATGTTTTTCATATAATGTAATAGGCAGACAGAGAAGAAGATATAGAAGAATAAGAAAATTATATTTCTCTCATGTTTTGTCTCTGTGTGTGGCTCTGTAAATAATTTTTTCATTTTTGCATATCTTTATGTTAACTGTGTGTTGAGGAAAATCATTTCCCCTTATTTCTTTTGAGATTCTGGTATTTTTTAATTCTTTAACATAGTATCAGAGCATTCCATATTTTTTTGAACATTCGTGGGGCGTGACAGCCTTGTCGTATAGATGTTGACGAGAAATAGCCACCATTGCAGCGCCAGTGGTGGCGGAATTCCGATACCCATCAAAGGCCACTTGGTCTTCTTGACAGACATTCATTATGCAGCTGGAACAATCTGACCTCGATGCCTTAGTGTTGTTCATGCCGACTGACCGAGATTCTGTTGTCATGATCCTCTTTCGATGATATTCAAGTTCATCGTCGTACGTGTGCTTTCAAGGCATTTCGACGATTGCTTCCTTGTTGTACTCGCTCATGAACCGGTCTTCCAAATCACTGCTTCTCGCTAGACAGAAGTTGATTATGGCCTCCCGTCCCCATAACTTGAGTGCCGCTCGGTTGTAGGCCTTGGTGACGTCTTCTTCTCTCCTGAATCCTCCCAACCAGACACACTGGTGTTTCTCGTAAATCTGCGCTCTGCATCATCCATTGGGTTGAGGAACCATGCCATTCTATTGCAACGAAGAAAAATTTGCAGCGTGCTACATCGATATTAAATACCTTCTCAAATTCTCACATCCATTGGACTCTCCATTAGATCAGGCCACTACCCTTAATCCTCTTTCCATTTTCCCCATGGCTCTATGGTTCTTTATTACTAATCTCACTGAAGTCTAATGTTTGAATGCAACTACCTATCACTTAAGGTCTCTTCCCTTCTTCGAGAGTCCCATTACAAAAGATGTGAATTCTTCCATCATAGCTCTTCCCACATCTCCATATTTCTTGTCATGATTGCAAAACTCACCCTTCATTGCCTCGTTCATTGTGTTATCTCAAGATTTATCTATAGCGAACACGTTTTGTAACCGATACCATGACTAGGAGAGGTTGATGCAGAGGCATCCATATTTCTACAAATGATATATTCCACTTCTGTATCCACAGGATAGAAGGCCAAACTTAGTACCACATTGGGACGATGTATCCCGACTGCGACAGAGTGGTTCTGGTAGCAAATCGCTTAGCTCGATCATGTAGGTTCATCATAACACAACCTGGAAAATTTAGACGGCAATGTGAAGCATTCCTTTAAGAATGTGATCTATTATTAGGACTCATTCAATCGGAAACCTTGCATTGATCATTAAAATACATAGGAGCTTGCATGCTTTTATTCACTTTAGTGCACTTTTTAGGATGGATTTAATGTATGTTTTAAGATGGATTGATAATGAACTCCAATTGTAATGTTATTTATCATGTTCAAGGCTCTATAAAATTCAATATGGTTTAGGTCTCATGTTTAAACTTAAAATATGGGTAGATGTCATGTTAGTAAATGTAAATATAAAGATTTAATATGTAATGTTTCACATTTAAGATTTAAGATTTTTAATTTAATGTTGGTCTTATTTAAAAACCAATCTAATTATTATTATGTATAAACACAATTTAAATTTAAAATAGAAAGAGGTTTACTAACACTAAAAAGGTAGATATGGTAAATAAATAAAAATATAAACAAATCAGAGATATGGTAAATAAATAAAACCTCTTTTTATACCTAATCAAGAGGTATGGTAAATAAATAAAAACTCTTTTTATAATTACTCCATAAACCTTTTTATATTTACAAAAACTCAAAAAATATGTTTTATTTAGGTGAAATCTATGGGCAAAATACCATGGGAAAAATTATTATTAATTCCATGGGCCAAATACCATATTTATAAAAGAGTTATAAAATATATATATATATATATATATATATATATATATATATATATATATATATATATATATATATATATATATAAAATAGATATGGTAAATAAATAAAAATATATCAAATAAAATTAAAAATCAACATATAATTATCTACCAACCCTATGGCCCAAATACCATGGTAAAAAAAAGAAGTATGTTAAATAATAAAACCTTTTTATATACTTACTCCATAAACCTCTTTATATTTACAAACACTCAAAAAATAAGTTCTATTTAGGTGAAGTTTATGGTACAAATACGATGGACCAAAATATAATTATTACCATATAAAACAAATATTATTAACCCTAATATTAATACTAAAATATTAATATATTATTATTATTAAATCTAATATTCATATTAATATATTATAACATTAATATTTTTGAATTCAATAACTTTATATTAATACAATATTAATTTTTTTATATTATAATATAGATTAATATATCATGAAATATATTAACTCTAGATTTATATGAGAGGGAAGAAAAAAGACAAAGTGATAGAGGTCAAGAGATAGGAGAAGTGAAAGGGAGAAATGGAGATAAACTAAAAGATAGGGGAGAGGAGGAATGAAGAGAGAGAAAGAGAGAGGAGCAAGAGATCTAAAGAAGGGTAAGAGAGTGAGAGGAAGACATAAAGATGGAGGTGGGGGAGAGAGAAGGTGAGAGGGAGGGAGATAGTAAGAGGATTATAGGGCAAAGAGACAGAGAAAAACAGAGAAATGGGGGAAGAGAGAGGGATGTAGGAGAGAAAGGGAGATAGGGAGCGATCGAGAGATGGAGTTGGAGGGGAAGAGAGGGAGGGAAGAAGAAATACATAGAGAGTGAGAAGTGGAGAGAGAGAGGGAGTGAGAAGGGAGATATGAAGAGAGGGAGTGTATTTTTATGGGTGAGATAAAGAGACAAAGAAGGAGATATGGAGAGAAGGAGAAAATGAAGGATATGGTAACATAGTTGGAGAGAGAGAGAGATATTTGTGAAGAGACAAGACTAAAGGGAAAAGGGAGAGAGGTAGAGAGAGAGAGGATTGGATGGAAAAGAGAGAGAGAGAGAGAGAGAGGAATATAGAGGGATGTAGGAGAGAAAGTGAGAGAGAGGAAGGACAAGAGAGAGGAAGAGAGTGATGTGGGAAGAGAGAGGATTGGATGTCAGAGAGAGAGAGAGAGAGTCATGGGGGTAGAGACCCGAGAGAGTTAGGTAGAAGAGAAAGGGAGAGAGAGGAAGGATGAGAGAGATGACTTTAGAGAGAGGATGAGAGAGGGAGGGGGATAGGATAAAAGATGGGAATAGGAGGATAAATGGAGGGATAGAGAGAGAGGGAGTGATAAGGAATATGGAGAGAAAGGGAGAGAGTACAACAAGGGAGAAGAGAGATGGAAGCAGGGGAGAAGGAGAGGAGGGGAAGAGAGAGAGAGAAGATGAGGGAGTGGTATATAGATAGATTCAAGAAAGAAAGTGTATGCTTTGGGGGTGATATAGAGAGATAGAGATATAGATGGAAGGTGAAGAGAGGGAAGAAGAGAGAGATGGAGAGAGGGAGGGAGGGACTAAGAGATTGATAGATATGGAGTTACAGAGCGTGTGTGTTTGGGGGGGTGAGATAGAGAGGCAAATAAGGAGATATGGAGGGAGATATAAATATAGATGGAAGGGGGGAGAGGGATGAATATTTATTTCACTAGATGCAATGGTTTCAGTGTAGATGGTGTTTCCTAATCCTATTTGATTTCTTGCACTAGATGCATTGATTTTAGTGTAGGTGTTGATTTATAATGATATTTTATTACTTGCACTAGATGTATTGATTTCAATGTAGATGATTTCTAATATTATTTTATTGATTACACTAAATGCATTGATTTCAGTGTAAATGGTGACTTCTAATCCTATTTGTTTGCTTGGAATAAATGCATTAACTTCAATGTAGATTTTGATTTCTAATTATATTTTATTGCTTGCACTAGATGCATTGATTTAAATGTAGATGATTTATAATCCTATTTGATTACATGCACTAAATGCATTGATTTCAATGTAGATGGTGATTTCTGATCCTATTTGATTTCTTGCACTAGATGCATTGATTTCAGTGTAGATGTTGGTTTCTAATCCTATTTTCTTACTTCCACTAGATGCATTGATTTGAGTGTAGATGTTGATTTCAAATCCCATTTGATTACTTCCATTATATGTATTGATTTCAGTGTATATATTGTTTTCTAATATTATTTGATTGATTGCATTATATGCATTAATTTCAATGTAGATGTTCATTTATGATTTGATGTATTTGGATGTATGGTGCTACATTAATTTTAAAGTGATTGGATTAACATGGTGCATTGATTTCAGTGTAAGAACATAAAATTATTGACAATATACATTGATTTTTGTGTTGTAGTAATTCAACCTATTAATATTGGAGAGCAAGAGAGACAAGGTATGATGTTTACTACAACAACTCAAGCTAAAGGTTTAAATGGTTCACTATTTCAATTATCACTTTCATATTTAATCGATGTGAATAAAGATTAAGAATAGTATAAGAAAATAGTTTGATATTTATCACAATGAAGACTATTTGTAATTGATTACATTCTTATTACTCACATCTTCTATCATTCAACACTATTACATTGTCATTTTGCATTCAAAATTTTTGTTTCAACATTTTTCGTCATTAAATGTATTAACAATATTTATCATTTCAACAAACTAAGGTAACTATGAAAAATTAAAATTAAAATCACTAGATAAATCTCAAACATATTTCGCATATTTTAAATGATTATATTAATATTAGATGTATTTACATATTATTGATAAAATTAATCATATGTTCGATATATATTTTTTGGCTACACATGTCTAAAACAAGTCTAGATCCATCTTAACTCTAGATTTATCAAGCACTGAGAGGAATCAAATCTTTCAAGGTGCAAAAGTTTCCTCAAATTTTCCACTATAAAATGAGGTTTTCACCTCGAGATATTTGATCTCTCTTGGGGGTTGATAGAACCTAAATTAAGAGGGATCTAAGTTGGTTAGAGTTATAATTAAATGTTATATGTTATGTTTTCAATAATTATTCTATGTTAAATATTATAATTATAGTTATGTTGTAAATTTTAAGTCATATTATGTTATAGTTATAATATTATATTATACATATTTTATAGTTATGTATAATCATGTTTAATATATATATGTGTATATAATGTTAAATAATTATAAAACTATATCATATATATATATATAACATTTTTTTCACTTTATGGATTTTTTAACTTTAGAGATTAATAAATCTCTAATATTTTATATAAGTAATTAATTTTTTAAAGCTAATCATACTACATTTATTGTTAAAATAATATTTAAAATAATTAAATAAAATAAAATATCTTATTTGATAAATAGATGTTTTTGCTAGGTCCCTATATTACTAGTTTATTCCCTTATTGTTATTAGTATAGCCCCCTTATTGTTATTATTGTACCCCTGTAACCCTAATATTATTATTATTATGCCCTTACATTATTATTGTTAGGTCGGCTAGGATTATATTATAGCCCCATGGACTCCTATATATAGAAGGAGGTTTTGGTCATTTGTAGCATCAAATAATTGTTCATTTATGTAATGTATTAGAGGTTGCCCCCTCGAAGTGGTTGATTTCTAAGGCGTTGATCTCTCTTTTCTTCTATTTTTGGAGCTGGTTTCACAACATTTTGTATCAGAGCTTTCGATTCTAGGGTTTCATTGCTACAAACAGGTCATCGTGGAATTTTTGCTATAACGTTTTTTCTATGAAGTTATAGAAGATTAAATTTTTAGAGTGCGAAGCTGAAAACTTAAGGAACATTGTCGGAAAATTTCAGAGCTTGGTTTGAAATATTTTCGGAGATATGATCCGTGGAAGATACATCTTTTTGTAGGCTTCAGAATTTAGCCTAAACAGGTCATCGCGGAATTTTCGCTATAAATTTGTTTCTACGAGGGTTCAAAAGCTAAATTTTCATAGAAAAAAGCCGAAACCCCAAGGAACGTCGTGGAAAATTTTCAGAGATTGATTCACATTATTTTGGGAGGTGGGATTTGTGGAAGTTAAGGCTTTTTCAAGCTCCCGAATTTCATCTCAAAGAGGTGATCGTGGGAAAATCTTCATAACTCTCTCTCTGAGCATCGGATTGGAATTCTGTAAAGAGTGGCTGCAAGTACACAGAATGTAGTTTCGTGTCTATCAATTTTAGAGCCGAAGGAGGAAACAGTGACACGTGGAAAGTCGTACAAGTTCACTCAACTGAACCAGTCCATAATTATTTCATTGTGGGAGGTTTGAATTAAATTTTCCTTGAAGAATCCAAATTAAGATAGACCTATGGCATTCGTAAGAGGATTTAGAGGGCTACCTGAGGGCTAAATTTAAAATATTGAAGATCCGAAATCACATATAAAATTCAGTTTCAATATCGAGCTTCTTAAAAGAAGTAAAAAGGTGTGTATTTTTTTTTTTGAATTGCATAAGTCCTGTGTAAAAAATCAATTTGAAGTGATTCCAATGGCCTATTGAGCACATATTTTAGTATTGGGTTCTAAAATTCATCCTAAAAATAATTCAACACCTATTAATCCCTCAGAATACTCTATTATGACTCATGAATATGAAGAATTGCAACATGATTTATCAAAATTACAAGAGCAAGTGCACTAAATTTCACTCTCGCAAAGAGCAACAAAAAATGAAATGGGAGTTTTGAAGAAAGGTGTGGAAGCAAAGATGAATGTTTTGAAAAATAATATGGATGGTTTGAAGAAAGGCGTGGAAGCTAATATGGATGGAATGGAAGCTAAGATGGAGGACATGGAAGAGAAAATGAAAGACAACATGGAAAACATGAAGAATGATCTAAAAGCAGACATGGAAGGTTTGACAAATTTGATACAAGAAATAATTCCTATTGAGGAGAAGATATTAGAAGAAACTCATGATGAGAAAAAAATAGATGTTAATCATGATTTCATAAACTCTAAGGTTGGATGGATACTATAGATGGAGCAATATTTTGATCTCAATAATTTGCAAAAAACACAAAAGGTACACATTGCAACTTTATGTTTAGAACATAGTACATTTGTATGGTATCGATGGCTTTGCTCCTATAAAAAAATTGTCACTTGGTCAATTTTTACGGAGGAAACGATAGCACATTATGAGGATACAAAGAGTAACACCTTCTTTAGCCAATTGATAAATCTCAAAAAAAGGTTTAGTGGTGGAGCACGTCGAGGACTCCAAAAAATTGAATATAAGGGTAAATGATATTCCAGAGGAACACAATATTAATGTCTTCATAGGGACTTTAAAGGAGAACATCCAACATGAAGTTCATGTTTGGGAGCCTGATTCAGTGGAGAAGGCATTTAGGTTGGCAAGAAAAATTGAATGTAAAATTATGGTGACAAGGAAGCCTACCACTCACATCTATAAAGATGGAAGTGCTCCTACTCCTAGAGTTCCACAACCTACAAGGTTGACACCACAACAATTGGAAGAAAAAGGAGAAAAAGGGCTTTGCTACAGTTGTGATATAAAATACACTAAAGGTCATAAGCATGTTGAGAAGAAATTATTTTACATAGATTGTAAAGAGGAAGAAGAAAAAGAACAAGAATCTTCAAAAAAAGAGGATATACACTAGGAACCAACCCTAGAAGAGGAAGAAATGAGTCCGACCATATCATGTAATGCATTGGCAGGAATTACTACTCCTCAAACTCTTAAGATAGAAGGACATATCAAGAATAAAAAGGTAATAGTGTTGATTGATTCGGGTAGTACCCATAATTTTATGTATTGTAAGGTAGCCAAGGAATTGAATTGTTTCCTATACCCAGCACCAGAATATCAAGTGATGGTTGAAAATGGAGGAACTATAAATTTCTCTAGAAAATGTCATAATATCAAGCTAAACATGGGGGAATATGTATTGAATATTCCAATTCTTTCCATTCCAATGGGAGACGCTGATTTTGTACTAGGATTACAATGGCTACAATCTTTGGGGACGGTAGCTTTTAATTTTCAAGAACTTTTCTTGAAATTTTTCTTCAGATGGAAAGGAAATCGAATTACGGGGTATCGTAGGGAAGACGGGAAAGATAATAAGCTCTAATTTCATGAAAAAGCTTCTAAATAAATAACAATGAGGCATAATTGCACAATTATGCTCACTAGAAGTTCCAACATCAAAATCATCTATTTCTGCAGATCTCCAAAAAGTCTTGGACAATCATTCCAAGGTGTTTGAAACTCCAAAAGGACTCCACCGATTCATGATCATGAGAATGCTATTCATTTGATTACAGGAAGTGCTCCTCCAAACATCAGGCCTTATAGATATCCTTATGTCCAAAAGAGCGAAATTGAACGTATGATTGCAGAAATGTTAGAGACTGGTATAATTCAACCTAGTCAAAGTTATTTCTCTACTCCAGTAGTATTGGTGCGCAAGAAGGATGGATCATGGCACATGTGTCTGGATTATAGGGAGCTCAATAAACTTAGTATTAAAGATAAATTTCCCATTTCTATGATTGATGAATTAATGGATGAATTACATGGAGAAATGTATTTTACCAAATTAGATCTTCGTTCAGGATATCATCAAATTAGAATGAAGACTAAAGATATTTTGAAAACAACATTTCGAACTCATGAGGGTCATTATGAGTTTTTGGTCATGCCTTTTGGCCTAACCAATGGACCTTCTACATTTCAAGGGTTGATGAATTCCATTTTCAAACCCTTCCTTAGAAAATTTGTGCTATTATTTTTTTATGATTTACTAATCTATAGCAAGTCTTGGAAGGATCATGTTCAACATGTCGATAGGGTAGTAAAACTATTATAGGAGACATAATTATATGCAAAAGCATCCAAATGTTTCTTTGGAGTACAAGAGGTGGAATATGTGTGTCATATTGTATCTCACAAGGGTGTAAAGGTAGACCCTAACAAAATTAAATCCATTAAGGAATGGAGAGTCCCCACAACCATAAAGAAATTGCGAGGATTTCTTGGGTTAACGGGGTATTATCACAAGTTTGTTAATAATTATGGGAGAATAGCAGCACCTCTAACAACATTATTGAAGAAAGATGCATTTTCATGGACTCCTAAAGCAACTAAGGCCTTTGAACATCTTAAAGAGGCAATGTGCCTAGCACCAGTCTTATCTATGCCAGATTTCACAAAAACCTATATTGTGGAATGTGATGCCTAAGGAAATGGAATTGGTGTTGTTTTAATGCAAGAAGAAAGACCCATTTCTTTTGAAAGTTGTCCAATCAAAGGAAAGTATTTATAGAAAGCTATTTATGAGAAGGAAATGTTAGCAATACTACATGCACTAAAGAAATGGATACCTTGCCTAATGGGAAGACACTTCAAGGTAAAAACTTATCATGATAGTCTTAAACACTTTTTGGAACAAAGACGATCTTCAGAAGAGCAGAAAAAATGGGTCACAAAGATGCTGGGTTATGACTTTGAAATAGACTATAAAAAAGGGAAGCTAAATGTTGTTGTAGATGAACTCTCAAGAAAGAATGAAGAGGTGGAAGCATTTCTTTGTGCCATTTCTATTATCCAACCTGATTGGATAATCGAAGCAAGGGATGAATGGAATAAGGACGAAGAAGTTTGGACACTCATTCAAAATTTGCAGCGAGATCCTAGTACATGTGATACATTTAGTGGAAAAATGATTCATTATGGTACAAAGATCGCTTATATCTTTGTAAGATTTCCCAACCAAAACAAAAGATTCTTTTGGAATTGCACACTTCTCCTTTAGGAGGTCACTCAGGATTTTTAAAAACTTACTATAGGGTGAAGAAATAATTTTTTTGGGATGGCCTTAAATCTAATATTCAAAATTTTGTAGTGGAATTTTTGGTTTTCCAGCAAAATAAAGTTGAGACAATTAAGATCTCGGGTCTTCTACAACCTTTATCCATTCCAAGTCAACGCTGGGAGGATATTTCAATTGATTTTATCACAGGTTTAACCAAGTCCAAAGGAAATAGTGTCATCATGGTGGTAGTTGATAGACTTACCAAGTATGCACACTTTTGTGCATTATCTCATCCATTTAAAGCAAGTACATTTGCTACTACATTTATGGACACAATTCAAAAGCTACATGGAAACCTAAAGATTATTATGAGTGACAGAGATCACATTTTTACTAAAAAATTTTGGACGGAGTTATTTTCTAGTTTGGGTACTCAACTAGCTCATAGCTCATCTTATCATCCTCAATCCTATGGTCAAACTGAGATAGTGAATAAATTTTTGGAAGGATATCTTCATTTTTTTGTATCTAATAAACAAAAAAAATGGGTCAAGTGGTTACCTCTCGTTGAATGGTGGTATAACACTTCCTTCCATACTGCAGCAAAAATGACCCCATTTATGGCACTTTATGGATATCATTCACTGTCTATCACATCATAGTTCTCCAACTCTTAAAAGATAACCTAAATTTGGCACAAAATCGAACAAAACAATAGGCAGATCAACATCACAGCGAGAGAAGTTTTTATGTAGGAGACTAGGTATTTTTACAACTACAACCATACAAACAAATGTCCCTCATGCAATCTAAGAAGGATAATAATTTTTCCCCAAAGTATTATGGTCCTTACAAGGTGTTGCAAATGATTGGTACTATGGCATACAAATTGGAGCTTCTTGCTTCTTCACGAGTGCATCCAGTTTTCCATGTTTCATGCTTAAATAAGGTTATAGGTGAAAATATTCCAGTTCAAACAATATTGCTAGAACTTGATGAGGAAGGAAAAATCATATTGTAACCTGAAGCGGTCACAGACACAAGAACTCGACAACTACAAAATTGATCAATTTTAGAGTATCTCATCAAGTGGAAGAACTTACCCACTAAAGATTCTACATGGGAGGATGATAGTTTTATACAGAAACACCCAGAGCTACTCAAGCATTGAGGACAACATGTTTTGGAAGGAGATGGGAATGTTAGGTCCCTATATTACTAGTTTAGTCCCTTATTGTTATTAGTATAGCCCCTTATTGTTATTGTTGTACCCCTGTAAACCCAATATTGCTATTATTTTTCCCTTAAATTATTATTGTTAGGTCGGCTAGGATTATATTGCAGCCCCATGGACTCTTATATATAGAAGGAGGTTTTGATCATTTGTAGCGTCCAATAATTGTTCATTTATGTAATCTATTGGAGGTTGTACCATCTAAGTGGCTGATTTCTAAGGCGTTGATGTCTCTTTTCTTCCATTTTTGGAACTGGTTTCACAACATTTGGTATCAGAGCTTTCGATTCTAGGGTTTTGCTGCTCGAAACTAGTCATCATGGAATTTTCTCTATAAATTTTTTTCTACGAAGGTTTAGAAGCTGAAAATTTTAGAGCACAAATCTGAAATCCTAAGGAACATCATTGCAAAATTTCAAAGCTTGGTTCGCAATATTTTCAGAGATATTATTTGTGGAAGTTAGGGCTTTTTGAAGGCTCCTGAATTTAACCTAAATAGGTCATCGCAACATGATACCATAAGAATCCAGCGCTAAGTCTTGATAGAACCAGGTGATATAGAACCATCATGATCGGACCTAAGTGTGGGAATAGCCCAAGCCATTCATATTTCACATATGTGGTGAGCTAGAGTAAGGGACCATAGGATCCAAGGGGATTGAATTACAAAATGCATGTGACCAAGCACGATGACCATAGCTAGAACTCGAGAAATATAGACCACCGATATTGGACAACTCTTATCCACAAAAGTATCTTGTAGGATCTTCCTTGAAAGATATGAAGGTACCACCAGGAGGGAACAACCGAGGTTGAATTATTCAGATGAGGTGGAAATGGGGGCTCCATTTAGCACATAAAGTAGATAACACCCTTCAAATCACTCACAAAGAGGACTATCAGGAATGGTTGGTGTTCAAAGGTTGTGTGGGACCCCCTTCCATGTAAGCAGAGTGATGATCGATAACATAACCCCAGATCCTAGACCCTGGAAGAATTAGATGTGGGTTATGATGAAAACCTTGAGACCCATTGCTCGGGGTAACTTGGCAAGTGGGACCCATTCTTGTGGGTGGGTGAGCTATGTGGTATGATTGTATTTATGGAGACGCCTAGTTGAAGGATAATTTGTAGTGAGGGTGTATAGCCAGATAGCTTAGAAGGATCATCCTTAGGTGGCACAACGAGGGTTGGAAGAATTACATCTAATGAGGAATTTTATAGGGAAATGTGGTGTTCAAGGGGCCTACACCCCCAATGCCTCCCTCGTAATGTATATGTGATATTGGTTGGGTCACTCTAGTTGTATAGAGGGGTATTACATGACCAAGATCAATGGGTCAACAACTATCTCAATACTTTCATGTCGCAGTGGGAGGCTGGCTAGGATTACCACATGGGAACCCCATGGGGATCACTAGGATGCCTTGTGATGGGTTGGTGAGGTGACGTTAGTTAAATGACTAATGTTTGGATGTCCAAATATTTGGATATGAGGGTTGGATTCGATTAAATTATTATATCGTAGGAATCATCTCGATGAGATGAAAAAGATAGTATCATCTGTTTTGAGTTTCTTGAAAGTAAGAAGAAGAAAAAATTAATTTAGGCCCCATTTCCATAATTAGACCATGGAGATTGGGTCATCATAGTAAATTTCTCCTTCTACCCTTAATCATGGCTAAGGATTGTAGGCGATATGTTACAGAGTGGTATTATAGCATCCAAGTTCAATGCCTAGACTGGAAGGGAATCATTATATAAACTATGCAGTGAGGGTTTGACATTGGATATTGGGAGATCTAGTGAGGCCGTAAAGTGTCGTGTCAAGAATTAGAAATCTATTTGTTTGCATATTCATTATGTGTCTTTCTTGGTATATTTTATTGTGATATTTTCATGTGGCATAGTATTGATGATTTTTATTTTTCACTGATGTCAATCCACTAATCGAGGTGTAGTATTACAAACAACTTTACAACAATGTATTTCGTTCAACAAATGAAGGCCATACTATTTATTATGTAGCAGATTTTTCTGAAAATTTAATAGTTATGTGTGTGTAAGAAAGCGCATAAAAGACACTAAGTCTCAAGGAGATGAATTTTAAAGACCACATGAACAAGAAAGTGTGGTATAGTCTTGAAACAGTATACCAAGGAAATAATAGTAAAATGGTGCAGTATAGCTCCGATCAATCACATTAAGGACATGAAGAGGTAATATCAGTTGAATAGAAAGGAAGGAAATACTCTCATGATTCGATGGGCAGGTTGATAATTCTAAGAGAAGAAATAAGAATTCATAAATATTAAAATGAGAGGCTTGTCAGAGCTTAAGTAAATCAAGCTAAATTTAATCCAGTCATACTACAAAGCTTATCATATCTGCAAAGGAAGAGTCATACTACAAAGCTTAACATGAGTTGAGGATTACCCATATAGAAATATTAAGCCCATTTGGTAGGAAGAAAGAATCAATGGGGAAAATGAGAGAAAATACACAAAGAGCATTGATTGTCCAGTGAAGACATTATGAAATGAGTCACTACATTAAACACTCCTATAAATAACTCAAGCACCCATGAAAAATAGTATGTAGACACTCATAAAAGGCCAAATTCTCCTCACCATCATCATCATGGGAAAAGAGGGGAAACAAAATATATAATAGAGGATTTCAAAAAGGTTAAGCCTTCCACCTTTGATGGAAAAATGACGCAATTAACAAATTTCAAAGCTTGGATGTTGCGAATGAAGAAGTTATTATGAATCCATTATTACTCAAAGAACATGAAAGAAAAGGTAGCCACTTTCATCCTAAGGGGTAAGGTTGATATATTATGGTACAATCTAGAAAATGTAAAGGGCATAAGGGAGGAAGAATTGTCCTGGAAGAAGTTTGAGGAGTATTTCAGGAGAAAATATCTAAGAGATTCTTTGATAGCAAGGTGAAGCATTCTTATGAGCTCATGTTAGGACATATGTTATATGATGAGTACACCACCAATTTCCTAGAGTTTCTAAGTTATGTTCCCTACCTTAAGGAGGAGAAATTAAAGAGTCATAGGTATGCCACTGGAGTGCCATAATATTTAAAGGATGGAATCAAATATGATTAGCCCAAGGAATTAGGGGACACAACTCAGAAAATCAAGAATTTCTATGAGCATTATAGGTGCAAGCCTGAATATAAATATGAATGGAGATTCAAGGGAAATTCCAATTTTAAAGGGAAAATTCAAAAGACAACCAAGGGAGCAAGTGCAAACCCTATTAATCAAGAAAACCATTGGAAGTTCAACGTTTCCAACAAATGTTATTCTACTTAGGATGGAACCAAAAATTATGGGAAGGGTCCATGGGAGTGCTATAATTGCGGATAAATAACCTAAGGAAATATCACCCATATCACAAGCATGTTGACGCAAGACTGTACAATTCACAACAGGTAGAGATAGTTAAGGACATGGCTCAAAATATTCCCATAATTTATGTGGCAATGGAAAATAACCAAGCTAATAACCAAGAAATTATTATATATATTGAAGGTATGATCCATGACCCAAACATTTCAATTTTGATTGAACCTAGCTCAAATTTTTGTTTATATTAATCATACTATGGTTGAAGAATGTGCATTAAGGAAGGAAGAATACGATGAGTCTTGTCTCATTAAAATGGCCACAAGGATGAACAGAAAAGTGGATCATTGGGTGAGGGATTATCGAATCAAGTTGAATGGGATGCAATGATGGAAAATATCCATGTACTACCATTAGGAGCATAAATCGTATTGTTTGACATGGAATAGTTATACGTGCATCAAACGAAGGTTGTTTTTTTTGAGAAGAACATTGAATGCCTCGATGAAGTTGGAAAGAAGAGAATATTGTGTGGGAAGAAAAAACCTACTTTAGTTAGATTAATTTCAGCTATGTAAGCCAAAATAAGCCACAAAAATGGATGCATTTTGTTCATTGTGCTAATATCTAGCAGTGCTAAAGTTAATCCTAGTGTTCATAATGATGACAATGGTATCCTTTGGAAATACCCTATTTTACAATAGTCTTCATATTTATTCCCTAAAGAAATCCCCAATTTTCCTCCTCATCGAGAAGTCAAATTCTCCATCGAATTAGTGTTAGGGGAAACTATATCATCCAAAGCTCTACATAGAATGAGCACTCTAGAATTAGTTTATTTGAAGCTACAGTTCAAGGAAATGTTGAATAAGGACTACATAAGGCCAAGTGTGTCCCAATGGGGAGAACCAATACTATTTTCTAAGAATAAGGATGGCACACTAAGGTTCTACATTGAATAATGAAAAATAAACAAGGCGACCATCAATAATAGGTATTCATTGCCACAGATTGACGATTTATTTGATCAGTTAAGAGGGGCAATAGCATTTTCAAAAATTGGTCTAAGATCAGGCTATCACTAGGTGTATATAAATTAGGTGGATATCCATAAAACAAACTTTAGAACAAGGTATGGGCATTATTAATTCATGGTAGTTCCCTTTGGGCTTACCAGTTAGGGAAAATTTTAGGGGCTAATGTTCGCAGGTGGGCTAATTTTCCATGCTTTTTCCAAAAAAAAGATTCGCTAATTTCCATTTTTTTTTTAAATTGATTCACACAAATTTTATAGTATAAAATTATTTTACCCTGTAAATAGCCACAATTTTATATACACTAATATAAAATTATTATAAAACTAAATATTTTTACAACAATAACATCAAAAAGTTTACAATTTACATATTGGGGACTACTAAGATTTACCAAGGTTTCTAAACTTTAATATAAACTTCCATCCTTAAAATTTTCCTTGTTACCAATGCACCTGTAACATTTATGTGTCTTGTGAACAATGTGATGCACCCATATTTTGATAATACTATCATCATCTTCATTGATGACATTTTGGTCTATTCAAATACAAAGGACCATGAAGAAAATATAACTGCAGTATTTCAATTGATAAGAGACTATAAGCTTTATGCAAAGCTTAGAATGTGCAATTTATTTCAATCACAAATTCATTACATGGGACACATTATCTCAAGACAGGGAGTAGTAGCTGATCTCAATAAGGTAAAGCCTATAATGGAATGGCCAACATCTAGAAATGTGAGTAAATTTCGGTCCTTCATGCGACTGTCAGTCCATTATAGGATATTTATTAAAAATTTCTACAAGATTGGTTATCAAGTCTTTCCTTTCCAGAAGAAAGGAAAGAGGGTCAGTTAGATAGATAATTGTGCTACAAGCTTTAATAAGCTTAAAAAATTTGTTAAATAACACATGAGTATTAAAAATAGTAGATCCTGGGAAGGATTTAATCATATCCACGAATTCCTGTAAGAAAGGAATTAGTGTTACACAGAAAAATCCCTCTTGTGGAAAAGAGCGATCTCCCTAGTATCCTAAGGATATCTAGAAACAAATAGACAAATGTAGACTATTTTTTCTAGACTATTTTGCTTAAGAATTACTCATTAACTATGGATAGATACTCCTACCTGAATTCCAATGCTTGTCGGTCTTCAATCCAATCTCTCCAGAAGTTATCGATATAGCATATAAGATCTACAATCAAATCCAGGAAAAACAGATCAAAAGCATCTGCAAAATATGATAATTTGAAAGAAATAATCTATCTTAGTGATCAAGAAGTCTAAGAATTAAATCATTCAAAGGATATATGAACAACTCAATGAGAAAATATAATCCATTTGTATTAACTTTGAATAAAAGAACAAACATTACAACCTTGATGCCATGATGTTTGTATAGGTTCTTCTTGGGGCCTGAACAACCATTTTCCTCAGTTTGACAAGACTCCAACTCTCTGAATCAGCATAAGACTATAGCCATTAATATGTAATCTCTCTCATGCCAATGATGCCAAATGTTGAGAGTATAATTTCTTCAACAATTCTCTTCTACAAGCTAAGAAGTAAGTACCAACTACTAAGTACCCTTGAGACTGAAACTTGGTGTCAATTTATAGCAGAAGAGAGGTAGTTTCAGATCCAAAAAGGAAGGGATAAAGCCCTCTCATCATGGGATTTCAGCTCCAAAAACCAAGGGATTACTCCATTTATGAAGGGATAAAGGTTCATGAATGGAAGGGCCGAAGCTCGACTAGATAGCGCTTCTAGAAGGCCCCAGCTGGGAGAATATTCGACCAGCTCGGCTTCTAGAACTTACTTTTCTCTTTGTTTTACCTTTTATGGGGGTCTTCAGTTTTAATGAGCTTTACATGTAGAATTTACCGTAGTTTTTATAGCAATTAGCCGCGATACCGCAGGGAATGACTAGGAAAAGTGCGGAGTTAGGATTTTTAGGATTTTTAGGATTTTTAAGACTTGGTTCAGGAAATTTATGTTTTTAGGCTTCTAAGGAAGCAATAAGTTGGAAATTATGAACCCATATAGACAACTAAATATCATGGTGACAAATTTTAGTGTAAAACATTGCCCCCTAAAGTGCAAATTCTGAAGAGTTCTGAAGAGTTATGAAGAGTGAAATGCTTTATCATTCCGAGGATCGGGCTGCAAGCACACCAATTTAAACCCTGAAAAAACATTCAATGCAAGCATATATGTATACATCATCGCTAAGGTAGGGCATTCCCATACTCAGATAAAAACTAACTACATGTTATGATACATAAACGATTTTAGAATTACATGAATTAGTAGGCACATCATGGACGCATCCATCTGTTATAAATTGTCTACTGTATAATGAATAATAAAATTCCTCGCAACCTATATGGTGGAAACTAAATCCAAGGTCTTCACTCCTACTTCTCGAACTAGTACGATTCTATCCATGCGACTGATTGTGTCGAAGTCGAACATGGTAGAAACAAATTGATTACTAATCAATGATGTGAACTGTTAACAAGTGTGAGAGAAACCACCAATAACAGCAATGGTTGTCAAAGTACTCAGTACAATAAATGAAATTTAAATTTGTGATCTAAAGTCGAACATTTCACAGAATCTTTTGATCGAAGGTCAATGATGCAACCTATCGTCGAAGGCGAGAAACCTACCATTAGGGCATGCAAATTCCAAGGTACTATTAGGATTATAGATCAAATTTCTAGATGATGAGTTGTCGTCGATAGAAATTGATCCATCATAGGAAAGCCCAGGACACGAAACAATTATATCAAGTTTTGAATAAATTTTAAGAAAGGATTGACTCGGTGATGGTAAACGTGAATGGAGACAAATGTTTGCAATGAATGGTTTATTAAACTGATCCCTTGAACACATAACGACACTGCAGATGGTGACCATTTACCTAAAGCTAACACCCAAAAATCGGCTAAAGACTTTCAATGTGGTTTGATTAACTGTTTGGCCAAAGGATTTTCCCAACCCAAATATGATTGTGACAAAAGTGTCGTGTTCAAGAGTGGTATACAACTTTCTGAAACGAAGTGTGACAAGTGGATTTATTTTCTCTCTTTTTCCACCACCATTTCTGGTAAGTACCTCTTTATTTTTGACAAGCTTGAGGAGGATAACATCTACTTGTTATATAAGCTCATCCTTTGGATGAGTCCAACTTAGTATTAAAATCGAACCCTAAGAAGGAATGGTTTGTTCTTTTTTATAATTTACAGGTCCTTTACTGTTAAGTTTTAATGAGTCCAGTATAGGTGAAACTCGATGTTTTCCAATTTTAGGGAGTCAGAAGAAAAACTTAAGAAAACTCCGCGGTTGTACTTTTTCGTAAATTTAGTCTCTCAAGCCCCAAAAAAGGATAAAATAATGTAGCAGAGAACCCTATTGAACATGATTAGTCCACATATACCTTTTTCGTAAATATTCCATTTCAGTCCAGAAAAGGGGTAAACTTATACTAAAGGTACGACTGTTCATTTCCTTTAACAAGTTCGAATAGTCAAGTAATTGGCAATCTTTTCATGTTTAGAGAGTCTAAAAAGGGCTTAAAAGAGAACTCCATGGTTTCACTTTTTCTGTAAGTTTTAACGAGTTCGAAAAAGTGATAAAAATGTACTCATATGGTGTCTCTTTTTCTATAAGTTTTAACGAGTTCGAAAAAGTGACAAAAAGCATACTCATTCCCAAAATGATTATTTCACCCAAAAATCTTTTTATTCTGGATAAAAACCCAAAAATTAAACATACTTGTTTTAGATAAGTAAAAATTATTTGAAAAACAACCTTTCAAAGTGGAAAATAAATAAAATATTATTTTATGTATTCAAAAAACCTTATAAAAAGTAGTTCAACCATTTCATTTTTACCATTTGCATCCAGAGTGAAAATTGAGAGCTTTTGATAGAAAACTTTCCAAAGGAGATATTCGAAAAAATGACCGTTTGAATCCAAAACCGTCGAATCTAGGTAATTCACAACACATTTCTCTTCATTTTTGTCCATTTACATTCTCTTTTTAGGCTTTAAATCACTTTTTAAGAGAAAAATAGGTTCAAAAAATTTCTCTCGGGGTACCGCAGGTGATATACACAGTACCCATAGACCCAAATAATTTTCCAAAGGAAAATTATCGGGGTCCCGCACTTTTCGTGTATAACGCGTGCGGTAGATCGCACTGTCTTAGTGCAAAAAGTGAGGAGGCACCATGAAAAAAAAATATGATTTCTCTGAAATTAAGCCAAATTTTTCAATTCTAATTCGATCTAATATTTCAATGTGTCTATTGCAGAGTATCCACAATGCTTGAATGGAGAGAACGTGAACATGAGGCAGTGGATGAGGCAGCTATGGGAATTTTACCCACATTGCGTGTTTTGAAAAACTGTGGATTATACAAATATTGGGAAATGCAAGGCATGAGGGCTGAAGTAGGGCTCTTGACATGGTTGATGAACAGGTGGAATGTTCAAGAACAATGTTTCATTATCGATGATCACCGGCTCGAAATTGAGCTTCAGGACATATACTTCCTTACAGGTTTGTCCAAAAGAGGAGAACCTATTTCATTGTTTGGGGCTAGCCAAGGTGGCCAGTCTATAGCTAGCTATCAAAAATAATTTTGTAATGAAGAGGAAGATCCAAAAGACAACTTCATTGATATAAAAACCATTATCTCTCTTGAACTCAAAGTAGTTGCGTTCACAGTGGCTATATTGTGTGGGAGTGCAGCTCCACATGTGGCTACTAAAGCCCATATGTAGATAGAAATTGAATGCTACAGAGGCACCATCTTCAACTCATGTGAAGGAGTATTGGCTAATGTAAAAGGCCAATTGATCAGAGCTAAGAATGCAAAGTTGAAAAACTTTGGATATGGAGCTATCGTAGTTTCTTTTGCTCTAGAGAGGATTCCATCTCTTTCCCCCTAGCTTCTTTCAGATGATGCTGGTAGAGTCAGAGAGCCTTGGATGGTCTGCTGGGTACAAGTGATGGCCCATCATGGAGAGGGTTTTGAGATAGTTTGATTTACACCCACATACTTTCATTGGCTACAAAACCAGATATTCGCCATTGAATATTTTTCGTATCCCAGGATAGATTTCCGCGATGACCCTCATATGCCTCTTCCTCCAGGAACACAATGGCATGGGTCAAGTAAATAAATCATTTTGATGTTTTTTTAACCCTAATTTTTTTTTTTTTTTTTTTCAATCATCTAGTACTAATGACAAAAATTTAAATGCAAATGTTGGTCCACAAAGACTGGCCAATCTCCATCGCTTCGAGAGGAAGCGAATAGATGTTATTGCACCGCTAGAGAACCAAGAAGCAGAGATTCTCACTGATTTAGAACATAACCTAGAGAGGTTGGCTAGAGACATACCAGAGACTAGTATGGATGATATTCCTCTATGCCTCCAGAGGCATGTTGATGGCGTTCTTGGCTAGTTTCAGAGATATCTGCGTAGCATGGCATGAGCGATAGTGTATTATCATGATCATCACCACAGATAGTGGATGATTATCGCAGACCATTGTATTTTTCATTTTTGTATCACTACCTTTCGGATCATAAGGTGGTTTAAACCTATGATCGTAGACGATGTAATATTTTTTGAACACAAACTCTATCTATGATATGACTACTTTCAACTGCTATCTTGTTCAACACTTATCGAATGTTGTTTTAACTTACTATTTTAATGTCACAAATGTCTATTTATAACATTATTAGCTAATGCATCAGCCAATGTATTTAAATTTCTCGGAATGTGTTGATATTCAATGTAATAAAACTACCTTTCCAAGAGACGAACCTTTAAGAATAATCTCAGTAACACTAGATTTTTAATTGCGTATACTCTGTTTAAATGTAATACAATGAGTTCAGAATATAAACTAAGGATCAAACAGTGAATTCCAAATGAAATGGCATCAGA
Source organism: Pinus albicaulis (assembly GCA_034641835.2). NCBI lineage: Eukaryota > Viridiplantae > Streptophyta > Pinopsida > Pinales > Pinaceae > Pinus > Pinus albicaulis. The sequence goes on along the minus strand of CM076581.1, from coordinate 879,872,311 downwards.
TAATAACTCAATCACTGCACTATATTCTGCAACATTATTCATTGTTTGACCAAGGCTTACCCCATGCATAGAAACTAACTCATCGGTGGGTGACTAAATGACCCAGGCCGCGGAAGAGATATTCTGTGTACTACGACAGGCAGCATCAGCAAAACTAATGTGAGCTTGAAGGGACATCGACATCTGCAATATCAAGAGTAATCAAGATAAGCAGGAATAGTAGTTAATGAAAACTTAAACTAGACACACTCATCTAATATAAAGCAGCTAATCTAGAAAAATAACTAATCTACAGGTGAGATCTTCACACAAAAAGTCAAGCATAATATCTCTTCAGATAAATTCCATTTTTGGGTTTACCTAAAGAGACCCTGTCATAATAAATCAATTTGTAAGCCCCTTTTGCAAGCACTCGCTTGACAATATAAGGACCATGCAACATACGTTCAAATTTTCCAGCTCCTATTTTATCGTTATCTAGGTAACATACCAATACTAGGTCACCTTCTGAAAAAACACAAGGTGTAACACTTTGATCATACTGAGCTTTAACGCATTTTTTATGAGGTTCGACTGCCAATGCAGAGGTGCAACAAGTCTCATCTAATTGTGCTAAGTAAAAAAATCATTTTTCCTCCTCAGAAGTAGCCAGTAGAAACTCTATGGCTAATTGGAGTGACGGTATTTCTCATTCAATTAGTAACAAAGCTTCTAAACCGTAGACCAGTTGAAAAGGAGTGAACCTTGTTGCAGTTTTTGCTGAGGTTCGATATGCCCAAAGTGCTAAGAAAATCATAGTATTCCAATTTGATTTATGAATTCTGATTATCTGTTTAATCATAGTGGTTAAAAATTTATTAACGGCTTCAACCTGACCATTAGCCTATGGGTAATATGGATTAGAACTATCATGGCCCAGGCCAAGCTGGTCAGAAAGTTTGGTCATCATAATGTTTCGAAAATGGTTCCCATGATCAGTAATGATAGCTTGGGGTACACTGAATTGAGAAATCACGTGATTGAATACAAATGTAGCTGCAGGTTTTCCATCTGCCACAAATGTAGGCATCACCTCAGCCCATTTGGTAAAATAATATACTGCGAGAATAATATACCCATGCCCCCCCGGTCGAGTGAGGTATACATGTAATGAAATCAATGCCCCATTTTTCAAAAGGACCAACAAAAATTATGGGGTGAAGAGGAGCTCGTGGTGCACGCATTTTTCGATCAAAAATTTGACAATTGTGGCATTTTCAGACTGCAAGAATACTATCTTTGAAAAACGAAGGCCAAAAATAACCAGCACACAATATATTTTTGGTTGTGGCATACCCAAACATATGACCTCCACATGCTCTAGAATGGCAATCATTAAAAACTCGTTCAACCTCTTCGTGATTCAAACATCGTCAAAATATAGAATCTGCACCACAACGATAAAGTGTGTCTCCAACAATATTGTATTGTTGGGATTGGTAATGGATCTTTCGTTGATGTGAACATGAAATTTCATGCCGAAAAGTTTTGGTTTGGAGATAAATTATGATATCCCCATACCAAGGATCTAACGTACTGATAAGAAACAGAGATTTATGAGTGATCGGATGCTCTACCATAGTTTTTGTCTCAGTATTTGGGAAGTCACACATAAGTTTGGTGAACACCAGTGATTTATTTGATTTTTATTTTTTAAATTCTAAATCAAACTCCTGAAGGGTAACTATCCATTTAGAGTATTTTCCCTCAAGCAATTGTTTAGTCAGAATATACATCATCATGTTGCAATTAGAAATCACCATTGTTTTTCATAACAAAATGTAATGACGAAAACGTTGGACAGCTTGAACTACTGCCAAGGCCAATTTCTCCACATGTGAGTATTTATTCTCTATTGGATTGAGATTCCGACTGAGATAGTAAATCACATGTTCGTTGTGGAATTCATCTTCCTGAACTAAGACCATTCCAATAGTGGAATCAGAGGCTGCTAAGTATAAAAAGTAATTCTGGCTGTAATTCGGTGGATGTAGTAACGGTGCATGGGTCAACACATGTTTTAAAGCATCAAAATATTGATCAGCGATCTCATCCCAAACGAAAGGAACATTCTATTTCAAAAGCCTGGCAAAAGCTTTGGTTAAATCGGCATAGTTCTAGATGAATCTACGTAGAAAGTTTGCTTTCCATTGCAAAATTTGGAGGTGCCAGAGTGAGGAAGGAGGTAAATTGATAATGGCCTCAACCTTCGAAGGGTCAACATGAATGCTTTCTTTCAAAATGACAAATCCCAGTAACCTAAAATATTGGACATAGAAAACACACTTGTGTGGATTCAAGCGAATCTTATAATACCTACATCTCATAAAAATTGCTCGTAAGTGAGTTGGATGATCTTCCCTGTGTAATGAATGAGCAGGTAAATCATCGAGATAAGGTTGCACAATGTGTTTAATGTCATGAAAAGAATAGGACATTACCCTTTGAGAAGTTGCCCCAACATTCTTTAATCTGAAAGGTAATTTATGGTAAGAAAAAATTCCCCAAGGAGAAATGAATGTTGTTTTTGGTTGATCGACAGAGAGTATGTTTATTTGATTTCATCCGAAAAATCCATCCATAAATGAATACATTTCATTTCCATCACAATCGTCAATAATTTGGCCAATATAAGGAGTTGGACAATTGTCTTTAGGAAAAGCTTTGTTAATATCCCTATAGTCAACACATACTCATATTGTTCCTTTTTTTTTTGTAACAGGAACAATATTAGATACCCAATCCGTTAATGGGATTGGATAAACAAAACATGCTCTCAGTAGTTTCTCAACTTTGGCTTTAATGGCAGCAGCTTTTCGTGGATGTATCGGACGTAGTCGTTGTCTGACAAGTTTAGCATCTGGGTAAGTCTTTATTTCATGAATGACAATGTTCAGATCGATTCCTAGCATTTCTTCATAAGATCAGGCAAATATGTCACGGAATTCTTGAAATAGGGCTTTATATGTAGAAATTTCATGTGACATACACGAAGAACCAATATGAATGTTTTCAATAATTCCAAGTTTCACTGAGATGTCAATAGGAATGGTAGAAGAAATATTCCCCAAATTTACTTCAGAATCCAAATTTCTGATCGAGATTGGACTCTGAGGTTCCTCAACAAAGTCAGCTGTAAAAATAGAGGAAAATTTATTTTCAAATTTATCAAGCTCAGATAAAAATGATGACCTATGATGGAGATCATCCCATGGTAATTCATCTACAAACAAGAATTCATGAATGCTTTCATCAGTATGAAACACTTGTTGAAAAGGATCAAGAATTGATGTTGTAGACGAGCTGGATGTTGAAAATGATTCTTCGTTGATCACATTCATTGGATCAACATCAATTGGTAAAGGATCAGAAAATGATTGTACTACTTGATATGCTATCTCAAAAGGACTCAAAGGCATCATGCCATTAAATGAATCCAGTTCCGATTCTAAAGGAACTATCCAAGAATCAGCAAATGGAATAGTGCTTGATGTAATCATATTGATATTAGTAATATTATGTGGTACGTTAGGTGGAGGCATAGAAAGAGTTCCCATTAAAGAGGAATCTTTTATTAAACCTACTCCTACATCCTCATAAGGGATATTCATTTTTCCAACGTGTTGAATACTATCAGTAGAAGCTGGGTCAGAAGAATAATATGAGAGCTGATTGACTTTCACAATATTTCCTTGATGAGGAAACATAATTATTCAAAAGACGGATGACACGACAATAGTCATAGCATAAGACCAACTTCGACCCAGAAGAAGGTTGTAATCTAGAGGGGCATCAACTACTTCCACATCTAAATTAATGGTTTTACCTTCGACCTCTATAGGTAGATCCTGTAAAATTCTGAATGGATGGAATCCTCTTCTGTCAAAAGCTTTGAGGATTTTCGGTGACTGGTTAAGGGTAGAGAACCAAGTGATTTCCAACCATTTAATGACATGATACACATATATTCTCCTTCATTAATAACAGTACGAAAGAAACATCTATTTTTGACTAGTACTGGGATCTGAAAAGCCATTTGATGAGGGAGACGAGGTGTAAATTTTTCTAAATCGAAGACCATGAGGTTTGAATCATGAAGATATACAGCTCCAATTGTTGATAAGAGTAATTTCCTTTGTGTTGGACATGATTGCAGCACTTCCAAGGCCGACATTGCTGAAGGAGATATTGCTAAATCCTCCACAATGTTGTAATTCTGAGCATCTCTCGCATGTGGATTGAAAGCTGATTTACGAAGTACACCTTTAGCAGGAGGTTTGATTACTAAATTAGGATTCAGTTTCTCGATATGCAGTGGATCAGAAACCGAAGGAGATGTAGATGGTGCAGAACTAGAATTTTCTACTTCTTTACCAGCAACAAGGTTTTTACTACCATAATCTTGCGATCGAGTCGCAACCATCAAAATATCTACTGATGCATTAGAGAAAGATCGAATAATTTTTCTACCTTGAACATGAAAAGGATCCTTCAAAACAGCATGGGTGGATGAACCTTTGACAAATTTAGATACCTCGACCCTATGCGGACATTCCTTGGTGAAATGATCCTCGTCACAAATAATACAAGGATAACGAGGTTTCTGTTTATCATCAGTTGATTCATTTTTATCAATTTTTTCATTGGGAGATGAATTATGTTTATTATTTTTCTTCCCCTTCTTCTTGTTGCCAGATTTTGACTTTGTAGTAGATGAATCTACCATGTTAATATCGGAATACGTTTCCAAAGAAGATACTCCTTTTGGTGAATCAGGAAAAGTTATTATGGGATAAGTAACCTTTGAAGATTTCTTCTTACTCTTAGCTGTACTAACTGAACCGATTACACCATCAGCGGCATGAGACCCTGAAGGAGTTGCTGTTATCTGACCAGGACATGGTAAATTGGGAATTTTCTCGTACAAAGTCGCGGACTGGGTATATGCCAAGTCTAGATGCTGAGCTTGAGCAATAAATTGTTCTTCCGTGAAAACTCCTACTTTGGCTACATCTTCAGTGATTTTTGGTAGCAATGATTTGACAAACCATTCTGCCGATATTTTATCTAGGATAAAAAATTATACCAAACATCTTCTACGTCTCCATTCATGTATATGATCTGATATGTATGTAGACATAGATTTTTTTAGTGAAGTTAATAATTCCGTGCCATTGTTGTATCTGAATCGCAGCTGAAAAAGAGTTAAGAAAGAATTTTCTAGAGCGTTGAAATTGGTAAATGAGCCTCGTGGTAATTCAATGTACCACTTGGCAGCTAATCCTATTAACGTTCTCTAAAAGAGTCTAAGTCGAATGGAATCGTTGATTAATGAGTTGGATGAACACCAAAGGTGGTAAGTCATGACATGGTTAGAAGGATCCTCTCCTGATTTTCCTTCAAACTTAGGGATATCTCTAGGCAACTTATGTAGCATAGGTAGCCAATACGGATGATAATAGATAGGATCATTCATAAGGCAGGATAAATCTGGTAAATCCAAAGTTTCTATGAATGGCAATCGACGGGTAGGGTCTTGTGGATAAACTTGTGAAACTAAACCAGTCCCAGGAGGAGGATATCCAGGTTAGCCTAGAATAGGTTGTGCATTTTGAATTGGAGTGCCCCCTAGATAACTAGGAATAACCGGACCACACTAGGGTTGAACAGGTGTCTGATATGTATACCCAGGGTACAGTTTTTGTGGGTAGACTGGAGTTTTAATAGGTCCATATTGATACGGCCCCTGATACTGTTGATAAGTAAAATGAGGTTGACTTGTTATAACTGTACTTGTACTAGGTTGTCTTGTGGATATCTAAACAATAGTCGGAATTGTAGGTCTAGACTGTGGAATAAACCTGAGGAATCTAAACTGAATTATTGAGGGGCAGATGTGATAGGAGATGTAGACACTCTAGGAATAGGTGTGGTCAGTTGAACAGAAGTCTGAGCAGTAGTTTGGGGTGGAGTTGTAGGTGTACTCAGACTAGGCTGTTGAACAGGACTAGATGTAGGTGTTTGAATGACAGCTTGGACAGGTTGTTAGGGTTGATTATCAGCTACTTGTTGTCCATATTGATAATAAGGTACTTGCATATTTGGTTGTAAATTCTGTTGGACTTGAGATGGATCCCACACCATTTCGCGATATGAAGGTCCCAATGAAGGTTGTACATAAAACGGATCGTAACTTGGTTGAATATATGGCTAATAATTTACTGGATAGTTTCCACCTCCTTGTAACATTTTCTATTCTGGATAGAATTTTTGTTCTAAAGGAGGTTGCAATCCTTCAGTTGGGTACTTCCCTTGAGGTTGATATTGACCTTGAGGCACGTACTGACCTTGAGGCATATACTGTCACTGAGGTTGACCTTAGGGTATGAATTTTCCTTGAGGTATGTATTGTCCTTGAGGTTGCCCCCCAGGATTTATTTGACTATTTTGAGGTTGCCCCCCAGGCTTTACATTACTACTTTGAGAACTGGGGTCTGGGATATTTCCAGACATCATATAAATTTTCTCATTGTTCAAAGTTCCTGTATTTTATTCATTCAGGCCAAATGATGACATTGGTTTGTTAGGAAGAGGAGATGCTCCTGAGAATGTACCAGAGAGAGACTGATACCCTACAAGAAAAGACAGATCATCATACAAATTTTTTTTTGGCAATTCAGTAAACATAGATGACTCACTAGACATGTTTAGCAGAGGTCTATAACCTATTGGTGTAGGGGAAAAAGGACTTCGAGGTGGCGAGTACTGAAGACATAGGTTTTTTAGAAAATATGTCAATGAAGAATACCAATCATCTTATCTAAAAGGATTATAAAAAATTAATTCACAATCTCTAAGTTCTAAAGTTTCCTAAGTTGAAGGAAGACCAATCTCTTCCTCTATATCAGTGATTTATTCAATACTAATGAGACTAGGAGGAAGATCTTCTGTAATCTGATTTCTTACTTTGGCTAAATCAGGATAATTGGAAGTTGGATTAGTGAATTCTAAATTAGGTTCTAATGTAGCAGGTTCAGTTTCCAGTTCAGAAATTTCAAGTTCTTCAGGTGATAATTCACTTGTTGTAGAAGCAACTTCGGTTAATTCAGAAATTGAAACTGTCTGTGGAGTATGTTCTTCTATATTCAGTTAATCTACTTTAGAATCAGGATGAATAATTATGGATGATTCTCCTTGTTCTGTTAATCCATTTCTACCAATAGCATTTGGTATCAGATATTTAAGTCTTTCTAGTTGGATTTGTGTAGTTAGGGGGCTTCCCCTGAGTTCTACGTGATCGTCTCGGTAATTCAGCCATGATTAAAACTTTTAACACATGCAAAAAAAAAAAAAAAAAAAACCCTAAATTCGCTAAGGAAACAATCAAATGAATCACACGCCTATAAAAAACTAAGAGATCAATCCACACACAAATAATATATCCCCACACTAAAAACACTAGTTGGTGATGAAATCCAACATTGTAGATTATTAATGCAGAAATAGCGGTTGGAATAGTTACCCAACAACCTACTTAATGAAACAGACTGGTGCAAGTTTCTCCACTTAAACCATCTCGAGTGAAGATAACCTTCCAGAGAGTACAAGTGAGTCTAGCCGACGTCTGCTCCAAGTACGATGGGACCTCCCCTCCGCCGTCACCTTGGGAAAGAATCCTAAAGTTGATGGCCACTAAGGTCACCAACGAGAACACATATACCTGGGGGAATAGTCTACGATCCGATATACACGCAAGGGCATAGTAACAAGCTCAATCCTCTTGAATGCTCCTTGACATAATCCAAGGTTTACCAACAAGTGACCCCAGGCTCCTCAACAATGGTCTATCCAAGGTTTACCATTTTTAATACGTGCAGATCTTCTATCGTTCCCAATGAGATAGGTATGATTACCTCACTGGTTCATATATGATCTAGTGCTTGACTCCTTTAGGAGGAGCTTCTCAGAGCATACATGCTACAATTGGATTTTCCTACCACAAGATCGATACTTGTTTGTTTTTACTGTCTTGGAGAGTTAACTAAAACATATTCCAAGGCACTAGCCTAAGCTATGTTGGTGGAAAAGTGCCCTGGAAAATATAAAATTTCTAGATTGATTTTAGTTAAGCATTACTTTTAATTGGCAATTTCTTAGGACAATGGATAATGAAAATTGATGATGTTTTAATGACCCGACTCAAAATTTTCTATAATGCATCTATATGATAAACAGCTCATTTATTTTCAATGAAATATAACTAAAGGAAAGACTTGAGAGATTTTTAGAAACTTTCAAAATATCAATTCTTTCTTTCCTATATGAGAAACTTTGAAAAGAAGACAACTCAGAGATTTCAATTCCAAAAAGATATTTTTCTCAAAATGAAATTCCCTATACCATTTAGATTAGAAACAAAAGCAAACTTCTTCCAAAAGAAAACTAAAATTCCTAAAATTACAAAATTCAAAACTAAAAGAAAACTCTAATCTTGAATTCTATCTAAAAGTTGGAGGATGTTTAAGCTTGGTTTGTAATCTAACCAAGAATTTTCTTCTTATTCTAGCAAGAAATCAAAGCATCCAAAAATAGTTTTTAAATGAAATTCAGACCTTATTAATCTAAAGGTTTTACAAGTTTGCAAATGAAAATAAAATCAAATTTTCATAAGAACAACAATTGCATCAAGTTCAATGGCTCAACAGAAAAGTAATGAAATACCAAGTAGCTGAGGTATACAAAAGTTTATGATTCAGAGCAATGGGAGGACTAGGCAAATTGTTTACTCATAATATGCAAACTAACTGAATAGATCACTTAATCACAGAAATTGTTTAAATAAACCTTGACAGAAGTCTTTGATAGTCAAGAAAAATTGGGTAAAGAACAAAAATCAAGAAATGGGATGCCAGAAAATAGAATTTATAATTTTTCTAAAATTTTCTAGAGGTCTACAGTTTTTAATGGAATAAGGTGTAGTACCACACATTATTCGACTAAATATTGTGGAGTCTACCGCTCAGTTTTAAAGGAAAAAGTGTGGAAGGCAAGAAAAGTAGAGAAAAAATAAAAATACAGATTTATAGTCAGTAGTCCTATTGAGTTTTCTACCTAATCAAGTTTTGAGCTAATCCCAGTCAAAGAAATCTCAAAAATCAAACGGAAAATAAAAGAAAACTAAGTTCAGATAATTCCCCAGTGGAGTCGCCATTTTCTTACACGGAGGAATCCCTCTTGTGGACAAGAGCGATCTCCCTAGTATCCTAAGGATATCTAGAAACAAACAGATAGATGTAGAATATTTTCTCTGGACTATTTTTCTTAAGAATTACTCATGAACTATGGATAGATACTCCTAACTGAAGTACAACAACTGCTCGGTCTTCAATCCAATCACTCTAGAAGTTATCAATCTAGCATATAAGATCTACAATCAAAGACAGGCAAACCAGATCAAAAGCATCTGCAAAATATGATAATTCAAAATCAATAATCTATCTTAGTGGTCAAGGAGTATAATAATTAAATCATTCAAAAGATAGATGAACTCAATGATAAAATAAAATCCATTTGTATTAACTTTGAATAAAAGAAGAAACCTTACAACCTTGATGCCTTGATGTTTGTACAGGTTCTTTTGGGGTCCCGAACAGTCGTTTTCCTCAATTTGAAAAGACTCCAACTCTCTGAATCAGCATAATACATGGCCATGAGTATGTAATCTCTCTCATGCCAATGATGCCAAATGTGGAGAGTATAATTTCTTCAGCAATTCTCTTCTACAAGCTAAGAAGCAAGTACCAACTACTAAGTACCCTCGAGACTGAAACTTGGTCTCAATTTATAGCAGAAGAGAGGTAATTTCAGCTCCAAAAAGGAAGGGATAAATCCCTCTCATCATGGGATTTAAGCTCCAAAAACCAATGGATTACTCCATTTATGAAGGGATAAAGGTTTATGAATTGAAGGGGCGAAGCTCGACCAGATAGCACTTCTAGAAGGCCCTAGCTGGGAGAATATTTGACCAGTTGTGCTTCTAGAACTTAATTTTCTCTTTATTTTACATTTTACAAGGGTCTGCAGTTTTAATGAGCTTTACGTGTGGGATGTACCACATTTTTCATAAAAATTAGCCGCGGTACTGCAGGGAATGACTAGTAAAAGTGCGGAGTTAGGGTTTTTATGATTTTTAAGAGCTTTTCTCCAGTTCCAAGACTTGGTTCAGTAACTTTATGTTTTTAAACTTCTAAGGAAGAAATAAATAGGTAATGATGAACCCATATAGATAGCTAAATGTCATGGTGACAAATTTTAGTGTAACACTTGGTGGAGTGTTGATGCAGGAATTCCAAGTGGTTTCTTATGAATCACGAATGCTCAATGACCATGAGTAGAATTATGTGACTCATGATTTGGAATTTTCTACAATCATCCATGCTTTGAAGATGGGGATACACTACCTTCTTGGCATAACGTTCAATCTAATGACCAATCATGAAGGGTTAGATTATTCATTTGAATAACCCATGTTGAATACAAGGCTAGCTAGAAGGATGGCCACACTTGGAAAATTTGAATTTTAAATAAAACATATAAAAGGAAAGGAGAATAGAGTGGTTGATGCACTTAACACGAGAGTGAAACAACATCATATACAATTTGTAAGTTCCTACGGAAAAGATCTTGAATAAAATATTAAAAATGTTGGACAACAAGATGAAAAATATCAACAATTGAAGGAGTGTTACAGGATAAATTACCCTAGGGTTTGGGTTGAGGACACTAACATAGCAAGAAGCATACAACAACAAGAATCAAGAAAATTAATATTCCTAATGCTTAAACTAGTAAATTGGGAGAAGAGGCCTTACCGGTAGGTCCTACGTTTGAAGGCGATCCTGCAGGGTTCAAACCCTCTACTTCTCCATGTGCTTCAAAACCTACAACTCATTAAAGAAAGTCACATATACTAGTAGTAATTGAAGACATGTTCTAGATATCAGTGTTAGATCATATAATCTTATAAACAAAATAACATGAAATCAACTATAAAAAGATCATAACATTTATAAAGCATTAAATATCACGACATCAAGAACAAGACAAAGCTTCTTTATTGATGTATGTAAAATTATGTGGAGGAATGCCACCTGATTCAGCCATGGCTCCAAGCAAAACCATCCCCTGGATCTATCCAACCCAAGCATCAAAGATATCCCTCCATAAGTATACACAAGGAAATCACATAAGAGAGGTGAATATATCTAAGAGGGAAACAAGGGTTTCCAAAACCTGGGAAGTGCATTAGGAACATGTATAATCAAACTTGATTAGGGACTAAATGGCTACACTATCAATACCTATATCTCCCTCCCCTTTAGGCCTTCCCATGAGGTGTATTTATACTTCCTCAAAACAGTTTTTTTAGTTGGGAAACGGTTTGGCCACTGGCTCTTGTAGGTAGGCTTCCAGTGTAACCCATAAACCCTACCTAGAAAATAATGAATTTTGTAATTTTTTTATATTTTAGATTATATGCTCGGGTTGGGTTTAATTTTTCCGATGTGTGCACGTGATTTTGAGAGGGAAGATTCACGTATGGAGTTCAAAATAATGGTTTTTAGGTAAAGGAACAAGTGTGAAGGGAAAGGGTTTCCCAAAGCCATAACATAGAGTGTCAAGTATATAGAGGTGAGAAATGATGCTATAACAGATGCCCCCTAATATATGAGGCCAGAATGGGTACATAATGGCCAAAATGTATTAAGTTTATAAGAAGAATCATGCGAGGACTTGGGAGGACCTCACCAGATTTCAGCCTGCCAAAAACCAATGGAAGAGATGAGAAAGAAAGCTTATGTATGAGGTGGGCCTACCTATGCTCAGTGAAAGTAAAGGATATATGCATATAAAGTATAGAGAAGATCCAATATGTATACAAGTACACCAGAAACTACAAAGTACATATTGGATCATCTTATCACAACCTCAAAAAATACATATCAAGGTCTTGTCATAGTATCACATATGTAAGAACTGAGAAATGATGCTAGGAAAGATATTTTATCACTAAAGTCATAGAACTGAATCTCCAAGTACTGAATCATAAAGAGTGGAAAAATGGTACTACACGTAACTCTGGTGCCAGCATATAAGATGTTATTGTGATGAACTGCAACATATAAGGTGGATGGTGTAACTAGAAAAAAAATGAAGGAACCGTAAAATGAACCAAAAAATGTTGATTCAAACCCAAGGGGTTCACCGATCACCATGGTATATTTCTACACTATTGGAATAAATGAGTTGAAGTCGAACATGTGAGAAATAGTTTGATTATGAGCATTGTTGTATAAAATTAACAAACGCGATACAACTCACCGATAATGATGATGGGAGTCAAGGTACCCTAGTATAATCTAACAAGTGTGAATAAATGATTTGAAGTCGAAAAATTGAGAGAATATACCAATCATGAGACATTGATGTATTCTCACTGTTGATAGTGAAGGAGTCTTCCATTGATGAATGCAAAACCTAAATTACTGAAAAATGACTCTAGAACTTGCTCCCAGAGCAATGAGTTAGAGTCGATGGGAATATATCTACTGGAAGGAAGGAATTAAGGCATCCCACATCAATCCTGCATGAGTGTAACCTACAGGCCAATAATTTGGAATGAATTGGACGAAGAAATATGAAGTAACCAACCCGAAGCACGTTTTCGAGGTACACAAAATGTAGCTAGCACACGGAAAAAACACACTGACCCAACCAATATTGAAAGTTGACACAGAGGTGAGGAATCCACCAATATGGTCAAATATAAACCAAGGTACTGCATGAATCCCAATGTGTGATAATGAAAGATGACGTCGAACACAATGGAAACCACTCAGTGAAAGACCCATGATGTTGATCAAATGCTGAGAAAAAGGTCACCTGTTAATGATGGAAATAAGGCCAGGGTCTGGCTCTAGGTTTACTCTCAAAGAAGTTTGTCGAAGTCGATAAGAGAAAACCCACCAGCAAGAATTAAATGGACACCTTCTTAACTAGCACGAGCAAAGCACCAAATAGATGATTTGATAGAACATAACTTTGACAGACTGGGGATGGTCAACTAAAAAATAAGTCAAGGGACACCACTGAAAGTTCAACTTAGGTTTACTTCCCTTGATCAAAAGCACGAGTCAAATGTGACTATATGGAAACATATGATAACTTTGTATAATCTTGTCATGCAGGAGGCATGACCAGACCCTCCATATGATTGGAAGAGATAACCAACCAAGGTAGTATTGACTCAATAAAAATGTTATGGCTTTCCTAAGTCAAATTGAAGCCCATCCCAATGGAGAAAAGACTTTCCTTTTTGTGCTTTGATCAAGGGCAACACAACTAGCTTTAACTTCCATCAAATAGGGAAGTTATGTCCCATTCCCGCTCTTTTTGGAATATTTAATTTTTTTTCTTTTTCATATTGAAAGCTTGAAAAAGAATAAAATAATTCCTATAGTACATTGGAAAGAATGAGTGTCGGGAAACAGATGCACTAGTTCCTTAGATTGGAACAATCCTATGCTCAATAAAAGGTGGCAAAACTGGTAAATCACACTCAGAGGAATTTTTTGTCCATGATGAAAGGGTTTCAAGTTGCAGATGCTAAGTGATTGCAAGGCTGATTTTGTAGAAATACATGGTAAAAAAGTGGCTTGTACACAAGTCCATGTGAAGTCGGCTTAAGGCCAAAATATAAAAATGGTCAACATATAATGCAGCAGAACAACTCAACAATAGGGATCCACTAGGGCATAAAGCCAGAAAGATAGTGAAGAAGAAGAAGAATGAATCTTCATCACACAGTTCATGGTGGGACTAAAGAGGACTCCCAAGCCTACACAATATTTGCAACATGGGAAACATATGCTAGCAAGTATCTAACTAAGAAGCCAATGTAAAGTATGACTCTACCATCATATCATGATTTTATAAATTGGCGAGTGAAAATGGTTTCAATAATAATAACATGATGGGGTCGACCCTATGGAAATATATTATAGAATGGAGGCTAGAATGCAGAATGCAACGAAAAATGGACTTCCCTAATCTATATGCGAGTGTCAAAAAAATATCAGTCATGATGGGTCAACAATCATGGAATCAAAGTGACATTAGGGATTAATTGAAAAGTCTTTGTCATGGGCAAAGGAAGATTAGACATTCTAACAAAGAAGGGAGAGAACAAGCTCATGTCAGATGTTAACTTTCTCCCTGCTTTCAAACATAATCTCATAAGCATTGGGCAGCTCATGCAAAAGGGCTACAATGTATTTTTCAAAAATGATGTGTGAAAATTTTTGGATAAGCCTCCAAGTAGACAACTGATTGAATTTTTTCATATGACAAAGAATATAATGTTTCCTCTCAAGATAAGATCATATTTGAAAGAAGAAGGTGCTCAAGCACAACTATCATTGAATTCACAAAAGGATGAAAGAAATGTAACAGCTGTCACACAAGAAAAATTTCAGGCAGAAATTAAAGATGAAAATTTGTTATGGAATTTGAGATTTGGTCATCTCAACTTCAGAGGTTTGAATTTGTTTCATAGGAAATGCATGGTGAAGGGACTACCACTCATAGAAAAACCGGATAGCCTATGTGAAGGATGCATTTTGGGCAAACACCATAGAGAATCATTTCTAGCACAAAAGTCTATAAGGGAAAAAGCACCTTTGGAAATTCTCCACTCAGATTTATGTGGACCAATGCAAATTCCATCAATTGGTGGCAGCCATTATATTTTTACCTTCATAGATGACTACACAAGGAAGACATGGGTCTATTTCTTAAAACAAAAATGTGAAGTGTTTGACCGATTCCACCACTACAAAATTCTTGTTGAGAAGCAAAGTGAACACTACATCAAAGTGTTTAGGACTGAAAGAGGTGGTGGATATATCTCAAGTGACTTCCTACGTTTTTGTAGGGAGCATGGAATTCACAAGAAATTTACAACAAGGTATACACCTCAATAAAATGGTGTCACAGAAAGGAAGAATAGGACCATTACAGAAATGGAAAGGAGTATGTTGAAGGCAAAGAATTTTCCAAATGATTGTTGGGTTGAAGCTTTTTCTTGTGCAGTGTATATCATTAATAGGTTTCCAACCAAAAGTGTCATGAATAGAGTTCCTGAAGAGGCATGGAGTGAAATAAAACATAATGTCACTCACATGAGAGTGTTTGGATGTGTGGCGTATACACATATCCCAGATGAGTTGAGGAATAAGTTGGACAAAAAGGGGGGGAAATGTATATTTTTTGGATACAGTGATGAATCCAAGGCATACAGGCTCTACAATCCATCAACCAAGAAGGCAATAATCAACAAAGATGTTCAATTCATAGAAGAGGAAGCATGGGATGGAAGTTTAGAGAAGATAATCAATGTGAGTACATGTATACCACATGAAGACAAAGAGGAATTGACCGCAACAAGTAATTCCTCTACGGTGACTCCTCCTACCCCTACACAAGCTCAACAAAATAGTCAACATGTGACACCACAAACAAATAATATGACAGTGTTGTGCAACCAAGCAAGTGGTTATCTAATAACACCACAAAGATGTGCAACTCCATATACTTCAAGCGCAACACAAATTCCATCTTCACCAAGCATAAGAAGACCAAAATTTAGAAATTTAAATGAAATTTATGAGCAAGATGAAGTTGATAGTAACATTGGTCTGAATTCCTTATTTGCATTATTTTGTCATGTAGACGACCCAATACAATTTGAAGATGCATTCAAAGAATAAAAATGGGTTGTGGCAATGGATGAAGAAATATGAGGAATAGAAAATAATGACACACGGGAGTTAGTGGACCTTCTGCCAAGAAAATAAGTCATTGGAGTGAAGTGGATCTATAAAACCAAGAGAAACATCGACGGAAATATTGAAAGACATAAAGCAAGTTTAGTTACATCAAATAATACAAGCAGTGGCATGGAAGAGATTATGTGGAAACATTTGCACAAGTAGTGAGGATAGAGATAGTGTGTACAGTGTTGTCGCTTGTTGCACAACATAAATGGAAAGTGTATCAAATGGATGTAAAATCAACATTCTTGAATGGAGTGTTAAAAAAGGAGGTATATGTTGCACAACCTCTTGGTTATGAGGTATAAGGCCAAGAATACAAGGTGTGTAGGTTGCAGAAAGATCTTTATGGGATGAAGAAAGCATCGCATGCATGTTATAATAGGATAGATGCTTACTTGATGGAAAATGGGTTCGACAAATGTGCCATTGAACCTACTCTCTACATCAGAGAAAGTAATGGTAAGCTTATTATTGTCATTCTATATGTAGATGATTTTATTTTTATAGGGAGTGATGATTTTATCATCGTTGATTTAAAAATAGTCATTAAAAGTGAGTTTGAAATGACTTCCTTGGGGTTGTTAAGATATTTTTTTGGCATAGAAGTGAAGAAAACAGAAAATGGCATCTTTACCTCCCAAGAAAAGTATGTTTTGGACATTTTAGAGAGGCTTAATATGCATAACAGCAAGCCAGCACCAACTCCAACTATCATGGGGTTGAAGTTGAGCAAGGATGATTGCAGTAGCAATGTCTGTTATGAAGAATTATAATCTATGGATAAACTAGTCTTCCCTGAGTGTGGTGTTTCTTCACTCAGAATAACAAAGGAAAGGTAAATGCTTTTCTCTCTAAGATAAATATATAAACAGAAGATGAAGAGACTTAATTTTTATCATTTGTCCTTGTTCCTATTCTTTCGTCGCTTTTGTCGCTCTCGATCTAGCTGAACTCGCCAGATCAATACCTGCAATCAAAACTAGAAGACAACAAACAACGATACAAATATACAATATCTATATATCATAACTAGATTTAACTAAATAAATCTGAGAATACATGCACATATTGAGAATACATTCACAAAAAATAATCGCATATATGAGAGAAAGAACAAATATCTTTATTGCAGTATTAGGAGAAGTAGATTACAACGAGTTTATTAGTTTGTTGTCAACCTGCTCCAACTCCATCCCATCCTCATCACACCAAGCATCAATCCAGTAGCATCGCAGTACTTCAACTCCCCAAGAATTAAGAATCCAACAACATAACACTGCACAAATTCCTTCCCCCCTTGCACTTAGATGAGTGCTCAATTTATAGGGAAATTGTAGGTAGTTTCGCAATAAATGGTTATTGAATGGCTTTCTAATAATATATGAGACATGTTTCCAGGTTCAATGGTGATGGATGAACACATGCATTCGAAGTATGACACCTATGAGACCTTCTAGAAGGCACTGAACATGTCGAGATTCCTGGAACAATGATGATTTCGCTCTGAGACCAACAGACCCTTAAATGTAGGGAAGTGTTTTGCAAAGTTCCCTTGCATGGGGGTAAGTGGTTTGCAATAAACTTACGCCCATTCAGAGGAGCATGGATGATTCAATGGATCATTTTAACTATACTTAAAACATTGAAACTCTCATGAATTAAAGCCATCAATGGAATGACTTCCCTAGCGCATGTAGCGACTGAATTAGGGGATGATAGATCCTGTTTGTATTGAATTAGGAGATGCTAGATCCTGTTCATACTGGTCTTAGGAATGATGCCCAAATTGACCTATAAGAGCTGCCCTCTAAAGCATGAAGTCAAAATAATGATAATATTTGGATGAGATTATTTACGGTGTGATGAGTAGGATCTGAAGCAAACAGTGACCTACATAAATTTTGAATACATTACATCATGATATATTGTACATCTTGGACATGAATTTCTTACAGAGGCATACCCATGCTCATCACATAAACTATCATAACACGTACATAAATAAAAATGTCGTCTACAGATATAGACATGCCTATAGATATAGTCCCATGATAGGATGACCATCTGTACGTAAAGTCGTCATACGGATGACGTGGTATGATTCCTGAAATCAAAACCTGGATGGATAAACCTACATCCAAGGTCTTCTATCTTGTTTACTCAATCGTTCAAGTACAAGTATAACCATGTGAATATGTGATCTGAAGTAGAACATGGGAAGACATCATCTGATTACCAACCAATGATGTAAGTCCTTAACAAGCACGAGATAAACCGCCATTGATGTTAATGGTTCTCAAGGTAATGTAGTACAATTTTCAATGCATGAATAGATGATTTGATGTTGAACACCAAACAAAATATTTTGGTCTAAATTCTGTGATGTCAAGCCATCACCGGAAGTGAGAAACATGTCATTGATGTAAGCAAGTTCCAAGGCACTAGAAAGATGTTTCTAAGTCAACTTCCTGGATGATGAGATGATGTCGACAGGAAGTGAATCTTCGCAGATATGACGTGAAATAAGAGTAATGATTTTGGAGACAAAATTTTACTCGATGAAGCAATTTTCAAGGATGGTGGTCATGAAAATGAAGGTTTATGAGTATTACATAAGATGAGAAATTAGTGGATGACTTCTCTTAAACATATCAACAACAATGAATGGATTGGAAGCATTGACCCAAAATGGAAGTGATGGATGGTATGATAGACCATAGGTAGGATAAACCGTCAAGAATATTACCCAACCCCAAGCCATTGAGATGAAGTGAAAGTGTCATGTTCAAGAGGACCTGCTACCATAAAGTGTTTTGTTCTTTTTCCCAAATTTCCCCTAGTCATTGCTGACGATTACCTATTTATTTTTTAACAAGCTTGAGGATGGTAACATATGCTTGATATATAGTTCGACCCTTCGGGTGAATCCATCACTATTTGATGATTTAATGAGTCTAGAAATAGTGAAACTTGATCTTGTCATGATCGGACAAGTCCGTCGCTATTTTATGTTTTAACGATTCTGACGATAGTGAAAACTCGGTCCTTTTTCAAGTTTAGAGAGTTTGAAGAAGGGACGAAAAGAAAAATCCATGAGTCCTTTTTCGTAAATTTGTCGCTTAGATCCGAAAAAGTGTAAAATGATACCTGAGAAAACCTCTTAGCCATGTTTGACTAAGGTGTTCCTTTTTCATATATAATCGATCTCGGTCCATAAAAGGTTTCAAATTATACTGAGTAGATGTCGTTTCATTTCCTTTTATGAGCTTGAAAAGACAAGTACTAGGAAATATTTTCACATTAACGAAGTCTAAAAAGAGCTAAAAGTAAACTCCTGGGGAATTCCCTTTTTGTGTTTAACAGAGTTGGAAAAAGATATAAAAGTATGCTCTCGCAGACGTTCAATTTAATTTACAAGCAGGAAAAAATGGAAAGAACTTAACATTTTCATGTGTTTTACGAAAATGAAAAGATAGCAAAAGAATCTTAGGATTTTCATGAGTTTAATGAGCCTTGAAAATAATAACCGAAATGGACTCGAGACAGGTTTCATTTTTACCCAATCTTGAAACAGATAAAAAACTATGCTTGAAAGTGGTTTCATTTTTACACAAGCTTGAAACAGAAAAAACTATGCTTGAAAGTGGTTTCATTTTTACCCAAGCTTGAAAGAGTGAAAACTATGCTTGAAAGTGGTTTGAATGTCCCCTAAGTGTAACCTGAAATACCACATGCCCCCCAAGCTTCATGTCATTCACCTAAGTAGACTACTGGTTACTAATAAGTTGATAGAATGAAGGTTCATTTAGGAGATCAAATGAAAGAATCAACTTAACTAAGAGAGGATTTGTTTCATTTTTTAACGAGCTTGACACATGAAAAGAACTATGTTCATGATGAACAAATTCGTTTTTTAATGAGGTTGATCTAGTAAAAGGAACTATACTCATAGGCACTTTTTTCATTTTTTAATGAGGTTGACACAAGAAAAAGAACTATCCTCATGGAAACCTGTTTCATTTTTTAACGAGGTTGACATGGTGAAAAACCATCCTCAAGGTGCAGCTAGACCAGTGAGCATGTGCTAGAAAAGACGCAGGCTAATAAAATCATCATTCAAGGAGTTACATGAACACCACAAGAGATAAGTCATAACACGCGTAGATGGGTCTTCTCCAGGGTTTCCATTGAATTTTGGAATGTCAAAGGGTAATTTATGTGGAATCACCAACCACCAAGGAGAATAACTGATGGGACCAGCTTAATGTTGAACTGAAGATATGAATAAAGGATCAAGTCATTCAGTACTCATTAGAGATGAACCAAATAAAATTCCAGATGATAACATGGGTGAGGTGCATGTACTTGAGGAGGCACCAGAGTAGGCTCCAGATAAATACTGGTAACCCGGTGGAATTGACAGACCACCATAAAGATGTGACTTGAGTGACATGGTAAACATTGATGGAGTAGCAACAGTAGATGTTGCCGTAACTGTAATAGATGGTACAACCAAAGATGTTGAATCAACCATTGTCAAATGACCTAGTGAATACCCTATAGCATCTATGGGAACTTGGATTGAAACAGGATCAACTCAAGCAGTGTAAGTTAATCGGGAAAAAGACTCGTAAAGATAAATCCATGACTCAAAATGAGTTGGAGTTGATGGTGTTTCTTCTTGTTGAGGTTTTTCCTCAACCGAAATCAAACCAGGTGGAATAATTTCATCGTCAGGCCCGAGATATATATCAGGTGGTTGACTATGTGATAAAAGGGGAGACTCAATGGCTACGAATGAGTGAGGAGCGACCGATACAGGAATAATTTCTTGTTATTTGACTTCGAGATCTAGATGTTCTAGTATAAGAAGGATGGGATCTGGATCAAATGGTTTCACTGATTGGAACTTTAGTGTCCACAGGTAGCGAGGAGGACTCCATTTCAATGACAATAGATAAACCAAGATGTGTATAAAAAACTTGAGAAGACTCTGGTAGATGTGATGAAGATGATGCAACAGAGCTATTGATGGTACTGGATTCGATAGAATGGGGTCGCTTTCCCTGACTAGAAATGGCTTCCGATGGTAAAGTTGGTTTAAGCACTATTCTACGCGAACGACAGGGAAAAGGTTGTTCTTCCTCCACGATGACTGATTGATTTTATTACCAAAAAAAAACAAATACAAGGGTGATACTAGGAAAAAGGATTACCAAGTAATTGTGAACTGTAGAATACCTCCTCGCGAACCAAGAAGTATAGGTAGGCAATCTCCCCGAATGTTGTGTTCGGCGTATCACAAGTTTCATGGATGTCGACTTGGTTACCTATGGATGGTAAGAAACCTAAAGTTGTTCTCCCAAATATACCCATAGGTACGTGGAGGCCCAAGTCCATAATAGTGTTCTCTAATGCAAAACCTCATAGTAAGAGCACCCCGTTATACTTTTCGTACTAGAACACCACCCTATATACCCGAAGGTATGTGGATGAGCTCTGATATACTTAAGTATGTGGAGTGGAATTTCAGACTCGGAATGTATCACAGACAAGTTAGTGACAACTGTTATGCTTAATGACGTTAGAACACGTCTCTAGCCTAGACCTTCTAAGTGTTATCGTTAATGTTACAATGATTTCTTAGGTTGATTGAAGTGAATTGTATGTTGATCTTGCTTAACAGTTTACCTTTCAGGTTTGCCGCGAGATGTAATGGGAAATTCCTAAAATTCAAACTAAATGAGAAGAAATATTTTCAATTCAGGTTTTCAATTAAAACCTTAGCTACTAAAGGGATAGAGAAATCATATTTTTGAGCATAGAAAAAAGAGCACAAACTAAATGCTGATTTCCCTAATCTATTCCTATGCAACACTCACAATCTGTAAATGCATATGCATGTTTTTTTTTTTTTGTAGTTTCCTTTAATATGAATGATGAGAAAGAAAGTAAATGCACAAATCAATCAAACAATGTTTTCTTTTTTTAGAAATGAAGACTGAAACAACGATTTTCTCTTAGGAAATGAAGACTAAAACGATAATTTTCCTTTTTGAAAACAAATAATTGATCTAATGCAAAATTTACAACTTTCGATTTAATTTGACAACGATCAATAAAACAACTAATGAAACATTGAACAAACCACTATCCAAAGGACGAAGAACTAAGTAATGTTTACTGGTCTCTAAGGTCAAACAGACATCTCAAAATACAACAAGAAATAGGCTAAAACTGAATGAAAAAGACCAATTATGATAGAATTTGGTTGGCTGAGGGGAAATGCACACCTTAGGGGAAAACAGTGTGTTTCAGAGCACCTATGAATGGGAGACAGTGCTATGCAGAGCACTCTACCCTGGTCAACAGTGCGTTGGGCGCAGTGAAGCTTGAAGATCAAGCAAGCTAAACACACTTCTAAGGCAAAAAGTACATTCAAATGATTGAATAGATGAAGTTAAGTCTACTGACAATGGTTTAAAAGGACATAAACACCAGTAATGATGGATTTATTTCCAGTGGAGTCGCCAATTTGTTATAAGGAATTATAATGTATGGATAAGCTAGTCTTCCCTAAGTGTGGTGTTTCTTCACTCAGAACAACAGAGAAAAGGTAAACGCTTTTCTCTCTAAGATAAACAAATAAATAGAATATGAAGAGACTTACTTGTGATCCTTCACTCTCGTTCTTCTTCTTTCATCTCTTTTGTCGCTCTCGATCCAACTGAACTCGCCATATCAATACACGCAATCAAAGCTAGAAGACATCAAACGACGATAAAAATATACAATATCTATCTATCATAACTAGATTGAATTGACTAAATTTGAGAATGCATGCACATATTGAGAATAAATTCAAAAAGGATAATCACATATATGAGAGAAAGAACAAATATCTTTATTGCAATATTAGGAGGAATAGATTACAATGAGTTGATCAGTTCATTGTCAACCTGCTCCAACTTCATCCAGTCCTCATCACATCAAGAATCAATCAAGCAGCATCAAAATAATTCAACTCTCCAAGAATTGAGAATCCAACCACATAACACTAGACAAATTTCTTCCCCGTTTGCACTTAGATGAGTGCTCAATTTATAGGGAAATTGTAGGTATTTTCTCAATAAATGGTTATTTATTGGCTTTCTAATAATAGATGAGACATGTTTCCAGGTTCAATGGTGATGGATGAACACATGTATTCAAAGTAGGACACCTATGAGCTCTTCTAGAAGGCACTAAAAATGTGGAGATTCCTGGAACAATGATGATTTCGCTCCCTGGAGACCAACGCACCCTTAAGTGTCAGGAAGTGCTTTTCAGAGCTCCCTTGCATGGGGGTAAGTGCTTTGCAACTTACTTAGGCCCATTCAGAGGAGCGTTGATGAGTTAATGGGTCATTTTAACTATACTTAAAACATTGAAACTCTCATGAATTAAAGCCATCAGTGGAATGACTTCTCTAGGGCATGCAACAACTGAATTAGGGATTATAGACCCTTCTCATATAGGTCTTAAGGATGATTCCCAAATTGGCCTATAACAATGACAATCTGCCATTATACAAAAACATGGTGGGCAGCCTAATGTATTTGATCACAACTAGGCCTGATATAATGTATGCAATGAGTTTGGTGTTGAGGTTCATGGAGACACCCAAGGAGACACATTGGCAAGCAGGAAAAAGAATTATAAAGTATGTCAATGGGACAAAGGAGTATCACGTTATGTACTCCACAACAGATGATTTTAGGCTTCTTGGTTACACTGACAGTGACTGGGCAGGAAGTGTTGATGAAAGAAAGAGCATGTGAGGATATGTTTTTGATTTGGGTTTGGGAGCCATTTCACGGCCTTCCAAGAAGTCGTCGATAGTGTTATTGTCGAAAGCAGAACCTGAATATGTCGGCGTGACAACAACACTGTGTCAAGCAGTTTGGATGAGAAGGATGTTGCGAGATTTATGTCATGAACAAGAGGGAACAACCACAATTTTCTGTGACAACAGTTTAGCAATTGCACTATCAAATAATTTTTTCTTTCACAAGAGGACAAAGAACATTGATGCTAAATATCATTTCATAAGAGAATTAGTTAACAATGGTGAGATTGTGTTGCATCATTGCAGGTCAGAAAAACAATTTGCAGACATCTTTAGAAAGCCATTGGCACCAGAAAATTTTGTTTATCTCAAAGATTGTTTGGGAATGGTCAATGACGGTGCAGTTACGATTAAGGGAGAGTGTTGGAAAATTAATCACAACCACCATGTTTAATTTTCTGACAATAGCCATACCATATCCATGCCAAAGTAAATGTTTTGCAGGTTGCATTGAGTTCAGAGAAGGACAAGTTCTGAGCATAATATATTTTACCCATTTGGCAACATAATAAATTAATTAAAAGTCAAATATAAATTTAACTCATGGTTAGTAAAAGAGTATTTAAAAGTCAAATATAAATTTAATGCATGGTTAGTAAAAGAGTATGGGAAAACATTTATTCAATAAGTGTTATTTACTTCAAGTAATCTCTGTAAAGTTAGAAAGTCATGTTCACCCATCCTCAACTCTTAGAAAGTAATCTTAGTAATAACTCTTGTTTTACTCGTGAAAAGCAACCTCCATATGTGAATGTAGCTGGTCAAGTAGTCTAACAGTTTTCAGCTCGTGCCATAAGTAGAGCAAGCCACTTCAAAATTCTTGTAAGCTTTATTAGATAAAAGATTGTGTGAGGTAAGTATTCTAACAGTTTTCAGCTCGTGCCATAACACGAGGAGTAATAAGCTTTCAAGTCACGTAATCTCTTAGATAATAACTAATATCTTAGATAAGAACTGTACACAGCCCAATAACTTTATGTTTGTAGGTAACATACTAACAAGTTTCATCTCCTGCAACAATACTCTATTCTAAAACCAACCAAGTCACCGCATTAAACAAACCAATCTTTTCATACCACTCCAAAGACAAGAGCTTTAACTGTGAATTGGAACGATCTCTAGGATTCAGCTACCAAAGTCATTCCGAAAAGTCTTACTCCTTTCCTGGTAGTGGGATGGACGTTCAATGCCGCTTTGTGTTCCGGAGTCGCCAATTCTTGTAACGCGGAGGGTTGAGGAGAGTTGACCAAAGGATACAGTGATTTGGTCTTTGTACATTCGTGGCGAGATTTGAACGAGTTGTGGAGGTTTAGATTAATCTCGTAAAAGCTGCTTTTGTGTGTTGGTTTGGTGGGCGGCTCCGAGCCATAGAAAGGAAACGTTTTTTTCAGACAAGTTGCAGGGCTCTGAGACCATTCGGCAACCACATGACCGGCTCTGTTGTTGAGAGGGGACATCCATTGAGCATTATAAATCACGGAAGACTGGGCTCCGGAATCGAAAGGATTGGAGGACGAGATAATATGGCCGGGATACTTCCACGCCACTTTGGACAGGTGTAAAGCGGTGGCATCTCCTAGTCGGAGCTGACGCAACGACTTGCGTCTCCAGGTGATGTAGAACTTGCAAGGCTAAGCCGCCCCTCTCTGAAACGAAACAATATCGCCGGCTTCCAACTTCTTGTCCTTCACAAAGCGACTCCACCCTTTGGTGAGAACGTAGCTCTGGCTGCTCTTCCAAAACGAGTGACGAAATCGCCAGAATTTGCCCGTGTCATCTTCGAAACTCGGGAGCAATCCCTTGTCGTGGGTATTGATATCCACAGGAAAATACTTTTCCGCATGAATCTTACGAATAACCATACGATTCACCTTTCCCACGTCATTGGGCGTGACGGCCTTGTCGAATAGATATTGACGAGAAAGAGCCGCCATTGCGGCGCCGGCGGTGGCGGCATTCCGGGTTCCGTCGAAGGCCACTTGGTCTTCTTGACAGACAATCGCTCTGCGGTTGGAACCCACTGACCCCGAAGCCTCGGCGTTCTTCATGCCGACCGACCGAGCTGCTGTCATCATGGGGCCGATTCATTATCCTCTTTCTATGATATTCAAGTTCATCGTCGTAAGTGTGGTTTCGAAGCATGTCGACGATTGCTTCCTTGTTATACTCGCTCATGAACCGGTCTTCCAAAACGCCGCCTCTCGCCGGACAAAAGTTGAATATGGCCTACGGACCACGGAACTTGAGTGCTACAAACAACTTTACAACAACGTATTTCCTTTAGCAAACGAAGGTGATAATGTTTATTATGCAGCAGATTTTTTTGAAAATCTAATAGTTGTGTATGTATAAAAGCACATTAAAGACACTAAGTCTCAAAGAGATGAAGTTTAAATACCAAACGAACAACAAAGGGTGGTATATTCTTGGCCAAGGAAATAATAGTAAAGTGGTACAGTATAGCTTCGATCAATCACATTAAGGACATGAAGAGGTAATATCATTTGAATAGAAAGGAAAGGAATACTCTCATGATTGGATGGGCAGTTTGAGAATGCTAAGAGAATAAATAAGAATTCATAAATCTTAAAATGAGAGGCTTGTCAAAGCATAAGAAAAGCAAACTAAAGTTAATCTAGTTATACTGCAAAGCTTATCATACGTACAAAGGAATAGCCAACATGAGTTGAGGATTATCCATATAGAAATATGAAGCCCATTAGGTAGGAAGAAAGAACCAATGGGAAAATGAGAGAAAATATAGAAAGAGGCATCGGTTTTCTACTGAAAACACTATGAAAGGAGGCACTACGTTAAACACTCCTATAAATAACTCAAGCACCCATGAACAATATTATGAAGACAGTCATAGAAGGACACATTGTCATCACCATTATCATCATGGGAAAAGAGGGGAAATAAAATATATACTAGAGTATTTAAAAAATGCTAAGCCTTCTACCTTTGATGGAAAAATGTAGAAATTACATACAAGACACATGTATATATCTAGATTCCCCTCATCTTACAATATTTAACTTCTTGCAAAAGACATAACCATTCCACTATTAATCTTTTGCGGAAAATTAATTGCAAACATATGTGAAGCATAAATAAAAACAATCGCACATAACATGGTTGTTTAACGAAAAATCCTGAAGCTGAAAACCCCAACTATCATATATTATGTATCATGGAGATCATGTAACAATCTCATACAAAGCTTAGTACATCAAACTCTCAGTACAATCAATTGTCACACACTAACAAGATGAAATATCCAAATCCATTCACTGATTTATGCCCTCCTGATAGCCTGCCTCCACTACACAATCCCTGCCGAAGAATAGCTCTGAATGAATTCGACTTACACTTGCTTTGACTGCGCAATCCTCATCGGCAACTCCAATGTGTGTGTGGTGCAATCAATGTATCGCTATAGTCACAACAGATAGTCCATCTTGCTCTTTCACCTATCTCTCCACTGGGTCTCCACTGGAATTGCCATGCACTGTAGTTAATTGCTGTATTATGTAGTTCATTAATGAGTTATTATTTGTGAATTAATTAACTAATTAATTCACTCCACTCTCACTAATGTATCATTCAGTTAGAATAGATACAACTAGCTCAACTGAGTTTAACTCACTTAACTGAGTTAAACTTAATACAACTCCATGAACTACTCTTCCAACTCTGTCATAACTTTGCCACTTCAGTTCTAACTGAGTCCTCCATGCATGAACCACCAGTAAACCCTAGGAATAGCATAATTCCTTTAGCCCACTGATTTTCCAAATCTTCTCACTGAAATTAAGTGCTCCAAGAGAACAAGTTGTTGTTTATTGTCGGATTATTATTAAGAGCTAATAATAATCAACACTTCTATTTTTAGATCGACGATCTATAAATAGACTTCGCCCAATATTCTAAAAATAGAATTTCATCTATTTTTCCAAATTGACCAACCATCCACAAATAGCATCCTGCAACTTATGAAATATGATCACCATGTCTAAAAATAGACATAGTCTAAAAATAAACTTGTGCCAAAAATAGTCTGCGGGCCCACTTAGTGAAGGCGACTCTTTTCACTCAGCTCATCATCTTGATGAATCTCAAAAGTCCCTCTCAACAAGATATGGATTATCCTTCACCCCGATCCTACCTTTATGGTATTCGAATTTTCTCCTGGTGAGTGCCTTCATCTGAATATCTGCATCCTGATCTTCCGTAGGAATGTACTGAAGCAACATGATCTTTCGCTGCACACAATCTATGATATGATGATATCGGATATCAATATGTTTAGATCTATCATGAAACACAGGATTAATTGAGAACTTAATGCAACTCTGATTATCACAATGTATCACTGTAGGATCTAAATGTCAACCAAACAAACCAACCAGGATCTTCCTCATCTAGATAGCCTCATATGCAGCTTGAATTGCTGCCATGTATTCTGCTTCCACTTAATTGAGTGCCACACATCTTTATTTCCTGTTGTACCAAGAAACTGTCTTAGATCCGATAATGAAAATCCCTCCTGATTTGCTCTTTCTATCTGTTGGGTTGCCTGCCTAATCTGCATACATGAAGCCATGCAACTTCACCTCATCCGTCTGTCTATACCATAAGCCATACTCAGATGTGCCCCTAAGATATCTCAGGACATGCTTGCCTACCTTCCAAAAGAGCTTCGTAGGCTCAACCATCACTTGTGAAAGTTGGTTCACCGCATAGCATATGTCCAGTCTTGTATTAACTAAATACATGAGCGAACCCACTAATTGTCGATAAACAGTGACATCCACTATCTCTGCCAATGTAGCATACTCTTTCCTCCAATTTCCTAGAAGAGGAGTGTCGATAGGCTTGCAGCCTTACATGTGAAACTTCTCCAATATCTCCCAAGCATATTTTCCTTGAGACACAAACAGTTCACCTTCCCACTGCCATATTTATAATCCAAGGAAATAATGAAGGAGGCCCAAATCCCTCATCTCAAACTCCTTTGCAAGATCTGCCTTGCATGAGTGTATCAACTGCTCATCACCCGTTAGTATTAAATCATCAACATAAAGAACAATGATTAAAATCTTACCCTCCACCACAATTTGGTACAGGTTTTCATCCGCCTCACTCTTGGTGAAGCCAAGTCTAGTGAAATAGTTGTCGATCTGTGTGTACCAAGCCCATAGTGCTTGCTTCAGCCCATACAATGCTATTTTGAGCCTGCACACATGCGACTCACTACTGAAGATCTCAAATCCTTCAGGCTACTCAATGTAAACCTCTTCCTCAATGATCCCATTAAGAAACGCAATCTTCACATCCATCTGATGAATGTGCCAACCCATTTGCGCTAAGAGAGCAAGGATGGTCCTTATGGAAGAATACCATGCGACAGGTGCAAAGGTTTATTCATAATCAATCCCCTCGATCTGTGAGAAGCCCCGGGAAACAAATCTTGCCTTATACTTTTTGACGCTCCCATCAGCAGCTTGCTTTACCTTGTAGATCCATCTTGATGATACAACTAATTTTCCCACCGACCTTGGAACAGTCTCCCAAACACTATTTCTAACAATGGAGTCATAGTCCTCCACCATGGAATCTACCCATGTGGGCTCCTATGTTGCTTCTTCAAAAGAAGATGGCTCTGTCATGATACACTTTCTCATCAGAGCCATGTATCTAGTAAATCGGTCAGGTGACTATCTCTATCTGCACTATAATGTAGGGACTCCTACATTCTTTGCCGCATCAAGCTTCAGTCTCTCAGCTTCTGTGGTACACGTTTTGCCTTGTCTGATGTTTGGTTCTGCATGAGTGGAGCCCTCCACTCCATGAATGTCCTCCTATGGTTGATCCACATCTAGAGGCGCATCTTTGAGAATAATAAGTTCCTCCTCTGCATGCAAGTGTAGCTCCCTCTCAAGCGACAACTTCATGGCTTTCACCTCATTGGATTTTATATCTCGTCGCACCATAGTCATCCGACTGTCTAGAAAATACACACGATAATTATGGGGTGTTTCTGTGTACCCCACAAATATCCCAACTTCTACAGTCGGCTCCAGCTTCTTCCTGGCGTCCTTTGTCACATGAATGTAAACAGATGAGCCAAAAATCTTCAAATGAGAAATATCAGGCTTCTTACCAGTAAAAGCTTCTTCATGTTTATTCATGCCAAGTACTCTATGAGGACAACGATTTTTCACATAAACCGTAGTGTTGCATGCTTCCGCCCACAAGTGCATCGGTAGGCCTTGGTCATGTAGCATCGCTCGTGCAACACCCACAATCATTCTTTTCTTCCTCTCCGCCACCCCATTCTGTTGTGGGTTATGAGGCGCTATGAGTTCTTTTCGAATTCCTTCTTTGCTACAGAAGTATTTGAATTTTCCCGAGATGTATTCACCACCATTATCGCTCCGTAGAGATTTCACTTGCTTCCCCGACCCCTTCTCCACCAATTCTTTAAACTCACTGAACTTTGAGAATGTTTCACTCTTCTTCTGCATGAAGAAGATCCAACATCTACGAGAATATTCATCAACAAATACAACATAATACTTGTGTTTTGTTGTTGAAGCAACTGAGAAATGTCCACACACATCTGTGTGAATTCTCTCGAGGATCACCGAAGCATGGTTCTCCTTATCATGAAAGGTGGTCTTCACAAAATTACCCATAGTACATCCCTTGCACTGATCTGAATGCGCAAGAGTACCCTTGGGAAGTCCAATAGAAATCTGCTGCAAAATATTCAAAGTACCATGGTGAAGATGATCCAATATCCTATGCCATAATTCGCCCTCATCCCAGCTCACCACTTCTTCTACTTTGCCCACCATTGCAGTGCAACCATCTAGCTCCAACTTGTAGAGATTCTTAACTAAAATCCATATCTTCTTGGGTTGACCCATTGTTTTATGTTGATGGAAGGCTTTTCCCTCACTGAAAACAACATCAGAACCTTTGTCTTCCAACATTGCGACCTAGACCAAGTTCTTCTTCAAAAATGGAACATGCATAACATCCTTCAACAAGAATGGATTACCGGACTCCCTCTCAAAGGTAATGGTCCCAATGCCGGTCGCATTGTATTGACCATCATCGCCCATCTCTATATGCCTCTGGAGGTCCTTTTCCTCCAAGTCACTAAACAACTCCTTGTCACCCGTCATATGGAAAGACGTGCCACTATCAAGATACTACATTGATCCCATATAGCTTGAAACCAAGCATGCAATCAAATAGAAATAAAGTTCAAATTGTGAGGCTAAGGCCTCTCCAACTACAGCTCTAGCAACCTTCTTGTTCTTCTTCTTCTGTGGGCAGTTAGTAGCGAAATGCCCATGTTCGTGACAGTGAAAACACTTCACTTTGGACAAATCTTGTTTCTTGCCTTTAGCTTCGGATTTTGAAGGAAATTTATTCCCCTTCCCTTTCCTTTCTTTGGAAGCCAAAGCGCAATTCTTTTCATCTTCATTCTTCAATGAAGAGCCATCCCTGGTACCCTGCCTTATCTCCTCCTGCACAAGATCCGACCAAAGTCGCTCCTATCCTGGCAATTTCTCCCATCCATTGATAGAGTCTTCGTATCTATGCCAACTCTTTAGAATCCCAAGGAGAGCCAAGCTCACCAAGTCTTTATCATCAACATTAATCCCCACACTTCCTAGTTCATCCCTACAGTGGACAAAATTCGTGAGATATTTTGGAATAGTGTCGCCCTTCTCCATTTTTATTTTTCTGAGCTTGTCTTTCAGCACCAACTTCCTCTGGTCAGTGCTTCTTTGGAAAAAATATTTCAAAGCCTTCCAGATTAGAAATTGAGTGGATTTCCCGTGAAGGCTGGACACAATATGGTCCTTCACACCTTCCAACATAATTCTTCTTGTCTTTGCTATCTTCTTTTGCCATGCGTCAAGTAATGCAGCATCGCTAGATCCCGGCTTAGGAACATCGCTATCGATGAACTTCTTCAGTCCATTATGCTCCAGCACCACCTCCATCCTATCCTTCCAGGCTATGTAATTCGAGCTCCCATCAAGGGAATACTCCAATCGCAACCCATTGAAATACATTTCAATGTATACTCAATTGTCGCACCAAGAATTTTCTGCAGCAAATTCGAATTGTCCATCAGCACAAACTCAACAATTCTTCACAATTGCAATCTTCAAGAATTAACACTGCTCCAATACCATATAGAAATTATATAAAAGATGCATGTATATATCCAGATTCCCCTGATATCACAATATTTAACTTCTTGCAAAATATAGAATCATTCTAGTGTTAATCTTTTGCGGAAAATTAATTACAAACACATGTGAAGCATAAATAAAAACAATCGCACATAAAACAGTTGTTTAATGAGAAAACCTGAAGTTGAAAACCCCAAATATCATATATTATGTATCATGGAGATCATGTAACAATCTCATACAAATCTTAGTACATCAAGCTCTTATTACAATCAATCATCACACAATAAAAAGATGAAATCTGCAAATCCATGCACTGATTTATGCCCTCCTGATAGCCTACCTCCACTGCACAATCCCTGCTGAAGAATAGCTCTGAATGAATTTGAATTACCCTTGCTTTGACTTCACAATCCTTATTGGCAACTCTAATGTGTCTGTGGTGCAATCAATGCATCACTATAGTCGCAACAAATAGTCTATCTTGCCCTTTTCACCTATCTCTCCACTGGGTCTCCACTGCAACTGCCATGCACTGTAGTTAAATGTTGTATTGTTTAGTTGATTAATGAGTTGTTATTTGTGAATTAAGTAACTAATTAATTCACTCCACTCTCACTAGTGTATCATTCTGTTAGACTAGATACAACTAGCTCAACTGAGTTTAACTCACTTAACTGAGTTAAACTGAATACAACTCCATGAACTACTCTTCCAACTCTGTCATAACTTTTCCACTTCAGTTCTAACTTAGTCCTCCATGCATGAACCACCAGTAAACCCTAGGAATTGCGTAATTCCTTCAACCCACTGATTTTCCAAATCTGCTCACTGAAATTAAGTGCTCCAAGAGAATAAGTTGTTGTTTATTGTCAGATTATTATTAAGAGCTAATAATAATCGATACTTATATTTTTAGATCGATGATCTATAAATAGACTTCACCCAATATTCTAAAAATATAATTTCATCTATTTTTCCAACTTGACCAACCATCCAAAAATAGCATCCTGCGACTTCTGAAAAATGATCACCATGTCTAAAAATAGACATAGTATAAAAATAGACTTGTGCCAAAAATAGCCTGTGGGCCCACTTAGTGAAGGCGAATCTTTTCACTAAGCTCATCATCTTGTTGAATCTCAACAAAAAATGACACAATAAGAAAATGTCAAAGCTTGGATGTTGGGAATGAAGAAGTTATGATGAATCCATTATTACTCAAAGAACATCAAAGAAAAGGTAGCCACTTTCATCCTAAGGGGTAAGGCTGATATATGATGGTACAATCTAGAAAATGTAAAGGGAATAAGGGATGAATAATTGTCCTGGAAGAAGTTTGAGGAGTATTTCAAGAGAAAATATATATCTAAGAGATTCTTTGATAGCAAGTTGAAGTAGATTTATGAGATTATGTTAGGACATATGATAGATGTTGAGTACACCACCAATTTCCTAGAGTTGCTAAGTTATGTTCCCTACCTTAAGGAGGAGAAAGTAAAGATTCATAGGTACGCCACTGGACTACCATAATATTTCAAGGATAGAGTAAAACATGATGATCCCAAGGCATTAGAGGACACAATTCAGAAACTCAAGAATTTATATGAGTAGTATAGGTGCAGGTCTGAATATAAATATGAATGGAGATTCAAAGGAAATGTCAATTTTAAAGGAAAAATGCAAAAGAAAACCAAGGGAGCAAGTGCAACCCATATTAGTCAAGAAAACCATTGATATTTCAACATTTGCAACGAAGGTTTCTCTACTTAGGATGGAGCCAAAAATTATGGGAAGGGTCCATATAAGTGTTATAATTGTCGAGAAAATAACCTTAGGAAAGATCACCAATAGCACAAGCATGTTGGCACAAGACTGTACAATGCACAATAGGTAGAGACAGTTAAGGACATGGCTCAAAATTTTCCCATCATTTATGTAGAAATGGAAAATCACCAAGCTAATAATAAATAAATGATTATATATATTGAAGGTATGATCCATGACCCAAACATTTCAAATTTGATTGAACCTGGCTCAAATTTTTGTTATATTAGTCCTACTATGGTTGAAGAATGTTTATTAAGGAAGGAAGAACACAACGAGTCTTGGCTAGTTAAAATGGCCACAAGGTTTAAAAGAAGAGTGGAGCATTGGGTGAGGGCTTCTCTAATCAAGTTGAATGGGATGCTAACGATGTAAAATCTCCATGTACTACCATTGGGAGAATACATCGTATTGTTTGACATGGACTATTTATATGTGCATCAAACCAAGGTTGATTTTTTTGAGAATAACATTGAAAGCTTGGATGAAGTTGGAAAGATGAGAATATTGTGTGGGAAGAAAGAACCCACTTTGTCAAAATTAATTTCAGTTATGCAAGACAAAAGAAGCCACAAAAATGGATTAATTTTGTTTGTTGTGCTAATATCCAGTAGTGTTGAAGTTAATTGTAGTGTTGATAATGATGGCAATGATATCCTTTGGAAATACCCTATTGTACAATAGTCTTCATATTTATTCCCTAAATAAATTCCCAATTTTCCTCCTCATCGAGAAGTCAAATTCTTCATCAAATTAGTGCCAGGGGAAACTATAACATCCAAAGTTCTATATATAATGAGAACTCTAGAATTAAGTGATTTGAAGCTACAGTTCAAGGAAATGTTGAATAAGGGCTACATAAGGCCAAGTGTGTCCCCATGGAGAGAACCAATAATGTTTTCTAAGAAGAAAGATGGCACACTCAGGTTCTACATTGATTAATGACAACTAAACAAGGTGACCATCAAGAATAGGTATTCATTGCCATAGATTGATTATTTATTTGGTGAGATAAGAGGGGAAATAGAATTTTCAAAAATTGGTCTAATATCAGGCTATCACTAGGTGCATATAAATTAGGTGGATATCCATAAAACGACCTTTAGAACAAGATATGGGAATTATTAATTCACGGTAGTTCCCTTTGGGTTTACCAATGCACCTACAACATTTATGTGCCTTATGAACAATGTGATGCACCCATATTTGGATAATATTGTCATCATCTTCACTGATGACATTTTGGTCTATTAAAATACCAAGTACCATGAATAAAATCTAACTGCGGTATTTTAATTGATAAGAGAGTATAACCTTTATGCAAAGCTTAGTACATGAAAATCATTTCAGTCACAAATTCATTACATGGGACACATTGTCTCAAGAGAGGGAGTAGCAGCTGATCTCAAGAAGGTCAAGCCTATAATGGAATGGACAACACCTAGAAATGTGACTAAATTTGGGTCCTTCATGCGACTGGCATACCATTATAGGAGATTTATTAATAAGTTCTCCAAGATTGATTTCCAAATCATTCCTTTGCAGAAGAAAGGAAAGAGGGCTAATTGGGTAGATAATTTTGCTACAAGCTTTAATAATCTTAAGAATTTGTTAAATAACACACGAGTATTAAAAATAGTATATCCTGAAAAGGATTTCATTGTATGCACAAATTCCTATAAGGAGGGACTTGGTGGAGTATTGATGCAGGAATTTCAAGAGGTTTCTTATGAATCATGAATTCTCAATGACCATGAGTAGAATTGCATGACTCATGATTTGGAATTTTCTACCATCATCCATGCGTTGAAGATGGGGATACACTACCTTTTTGGTATAAGGTTCAATATAATGACCAATCATGGAGGGCTAAATTATTTATTTGAACAACCCAAGTTGAATACAAGACCAGCTAGATGGATGGTTGCGCTTGGAAAATTTGAATTTTAAATCAAACATATAAAAGGAAAGGAGAATAGAGTGGTTGATGCCCTTAAGAGAAGGGCGAAACATCATGTATAAGTTGTAAGTCCCTACCGAATGGATCTTGAATAAAATATTAAAAATGTTGGACAACAAGATGAAAAATACCAACAATTGAAGGATTGTTACGGGATGAATTACCCTAGGGTCTGGGTTGAGAACACCAATAGAGCAAGAAGCATACAACAAAAAAACGCAAGAAAATTAATAGTCCTAATGCTTAAACTAGTAAAATTGGGAGAAGAGGCCTTACCCGTAGGTCCTATGTTTGAAGGTGATCTTGCAGGGTTTAAACCCTCTTCTTCTCCACGTGCCTCAAAACCTGCAACTCATTCAAGAAAAGCACATAGACTAGTGGTAATTGAACGCACATTCTATATTTCAGTGTTAGATCATATAAGCTTATAAACAAAATAACATGAAATCAACTATAGAAAGATCATAACATGTATAAAGCATTAAATATCATGATGTCGAGAATGGGAGAGAGATTCTTTATGGATGTATGTAAGAGTATGTGGAGGAATATCACTTGATTCAACCACAAATCCAAGCAAAACTGTCCTCCGATCTATCCAGCCGAAGCCTCAACAATATCATTCCATAAGCATACACAAGAATGTCACATAAGGGAGGTGAACATATCTAAGAAGAAAACAAGGGTTTCCACAACCTAGGAAGTGCAGCAGGCACATGGATAATCAAACTTGATCAAGGACTAAATTGCTATAGTATCAATTCCTATCTCTCTCTCCCATTTAAGCCTTCCCATGAGGTGTATTTATACTTCCTCAAAACATTTTTTTCAGTTGGGAAACATTTTGGCCATGGGCTCCTCTAGGTAGGCTTCCGGTGTAACCTGTAAAATCCACCTAGGAAATAGGGAATTTTATATTGTTTTTCATATTTTAAATTATATATGCGGTTTGGGTGTAACTGTATCCACGTGTGCACGTGCTTTTGAGAGGGAAGATTCGTGTATGGAATTCAAAATAATTTTTTTTAGGTAAAGTAACAAGTCTGAAGGGAAAGGGTTGCCCAAGGCCATAAAATAGAGCATCAAGTATATAAAGGTGAGAAATGATTATATAATAGATCACTAGCACATTTGGCCCAATTTCAGACGGCCACAATTTTTCTCTTATGACACATCTAGGTGTCGCAAGAGTGACACTTTGAGGCAGGGAAAAACATCATTTCTTCTAATGTCACAATTTCGACACTTGAGTTAACTGTCGGAATTCTGACACTAATTCCAACGTTTTTTGGCAGTGTTGCAAGGCCGATGTTTCAAATTGGTCATCTCTCTTTTGGTGTTTCACACTTCGTCGCTCTTCTAATGTTGTAGATGTTGTCGCTCTTCCGATGTTTCACCCTTCTTTCTCTACTAACAGTTTAAAATTCATCAATGTTCCAATGATTAACATTACCATTATCGAAGTTTATAATCATCGCTCTTGTGACGCACAAAAACGTTTCTCTTCCAATGCACAAAAACATCGCTAGTCAGAGGCTAAAAAAGACACCAAGCGTTGCATGTTTTATTCTAACTGCCATCTCTCTTCTGATGCTAATGTCCCTCACTCTTCCGACATGTACCTCTGACGCTAATGATCATCGCTCTTCTGACGTGTACCCGTAACTAGACAGTAGCGTCAGAATACCGATGGAAAGAAAACGATATTTAAAAAAAAACGTCTGAGACTGTATTGTCAGAATACCAATGCTAACAAAATAATATTTAAAAAAAAATGTCGGAAGAATTGCGTACGGTTTCAGTGATATTATTTCATTTATCAGGATTTGTGCTTAGATCTTGACTGGTATTGGAACAACTCTATCATAACTGTAACGCTTTTTTGTCAAATCTGATTTTCCTATATATTTTGATCTTTTATGATTTATAAAGTGTAGTGTTTTTTGATAATAAATATTTCAAAAACCTTAACCATTGGCACAGTCTAAATGCTTCGGTATTTGCAAAACTATCCCCAAACATAGAAAAATGCAGTCAAAAGGAGTCAAAATGAGCAAACTAGCATACTTTGCAATTCCCACATTCATATATCATGTTAGTTGCAAACACATCATTGGCGCACGTTTAAGTTCTTCGGATTATGATTTTGAGAAATTTAGCATTCTAGTTTGGTTGCAATATATTGAAATATGTTATAAATCTGGACAACTAAATTCATTATGGTTTACCTGGTGTTTGGTCTTTCAATTCGTATTCAAAAGAAGTGAATGATCGTCAATGAGTTGAAACAGATTTTTTCCAAGTGCTTTCTATTGTCATAATAATTTATGGCTAAGTTTTATAAATGGATTTTATGTTTTGATGGTCTAAATATTATCTAACGAAGGTTTTGGAAGTAAATTTGGATCGTGACAATTAGCAATTATTCATCGTACTATGCAGTAAATTTTTTATATTTACTTTCATTAGATATAAAATAAAAGGATTTAGGATTAGGATTATCCAAACTCACATTTTTTTAAGGCAAATAAAATAGGTTAAATTCAGTAGAAATTTTGGTGCATGTTTTGGTTATAAGGGATTAAAATTTCAAGGTATAGTTTCTCCATGGATTTAGATGTCTTGAAAATCGAACTTTGGTTTTTGTTCAAGTGGGAATTTGAATTTTTTTTTCACCCAAGTTATGAGAAAATGATTTTTTTAGAGAAATTTTGGATAGTCCTTAATGTGCCAGCTACAACGTAGACACAGAGATAGCAGGATTTTCAAGTTCGGGTCTAATCTCAAAAAGCTCAGATTTGTTACAGAGAAGTCTAGTGACCATACATCAGACCTGTTGTTGCTATTCGGTAGAAGTTGAAGTGCACACTTAATTGATGACAATTCATTGTCCAGAAAAAAGGATTTGTGCACAATTACATATTGGAAAACTCAGTGTTGAAATCCCATCATTTCAAAATTGAATAAGATCCAAAACTAGGATCAATCTTCTGTCTCATAAAATTTGAACCATATATAAATAATACATGAAAATAGCGAAAAAATTATGTTGTTGATCCAAGTCTATGTAATATCCAAGCTTCTTATCTACCAGGGCTCTGTGCCTTCCACTTGTCTAGACTTGAGTGATAACCCATCCCAGCCAATAACGTTGTAAAATTGTTTCCCATGAGGAATTTTTTTTGAGTCGGTCAATGCATAAATAAATTATATCACTGTATTATAACAACAATCACATTGAAGAAGCTCGGTGGATAATGGTATAATAACCCCAAACCTGTGATAAAAAATCACTTGTGGAGGATGCTTACACCGTTGTAAGCTCAAATTGTACAACTCAGACCTATAGCTTGAATTTGTGAAGCTTGGATACCTGTGATAGCTACGAGGATCAAAATTAAAATTCTTGAACTTGTGGAGCTACAAGGATATACTTGGTTGATTGTCAATAGACTTAACACATTACTTGGCATACTTGTATAGCACTCAATTAATAATTTAGGTCTTGTCATCATTGTTCATATGATGAGAAATTCTCAAGGTTTTAGAGTTACTGTGTATTATGCAGGTTACTCAATGAGTAGAGTATGAGCCATAGAAACAAGGAAATAAATCCTATGAGCTTTGAGTGATTTCATGAATTTTGGGGGACTTGAAGAGCTACCGCAAAAAACCAAAAGCTAAGAACTACTTCAGGTTAGCCTCTTTCAAGCACAACCATGCCACTATTGTCAATTAAAATTAAGTTTCAACCTTCACTATCTGAGAACTGTAATTTTTAGAGGGTTTCTTCAAGATCTAATCTTAGATTTGAATGTGCAGAATTCCAACAGTCATTTAATAAAGAGAATCAATACCACAATTACAATTTGAAACTAGCACATGGTTACTTATGTAGAAAATTGGTAGTATTTAATGGAACCTTTTCCAATAGTGATATCCAAAAAATTTGACTTTTATAGTTAACCATAGAGAATAGGTTGTACTATTCACAAATGTTTAGAACAGAGATCAACACAACTTCACAGAAATTTCCAAAGATAACGACACATAGGAATCATGTATTTTCATTGTGTTAATCATCTCTCCACAATTGAAGAAATATCAAGCCAAAATATCCTTAACATCTTCAGAAATCACCTGTATAGTTTATCAAAACAATCCAGCGAATCCCATATGTGCCAAAATAAAATAATATAGAACCAAACAAATCCCACTAAAAATTTTAGAAGATTGGCCTCTAGATGGAGGATCTCATCCTTCTAGTATTTTCAAAAATATCCTCTAAGGCCTTCAATTTAAGTGATTCTTATGATAAGTCTCATCTTATGCTTACCTCAGAGAGCTTGATTCACATAACTTCTTAATACACATATTTCCTTAGACTTTACATCATCTATTATAGTATTTTACCTCAAATATTCTATTATTCAAAAGAGATTAGTGTCCTCAAGTAGCTTGCATAATATATACAATAAGGATCTTAGATAGGATTATAGAAGAGTTCACATAGAATTTCATAGGAACCAAAAAATAGCCATCGTGTTCC
This sequence comes from Pinus albicaulis, assembly GCA_034641835.2. NCBI lineage: Eukaryota > Viridiplantae > Streptophyta > Pinopsida > Pinales > Pinaceae > Pinus > Pinus albicaulis. Next base: position 879,831,933 of record CM076581.1, on the reverse strand, counting down.
TTTGGTAGGTTTCAGTACTTGGGCATTTAGCACAATTTCTTGAGCAAGTACCCAAATGCTAATTCTTTTAAAGCTTGAATAAACTCCTCAAACCTGTAATTTCATGGAAATTATAAAGAGGAACAAACCTCCCATAAAAGATAAAATAGATCTATAACTCTCTGCATCTCTAAAAGGACTAAAGGCAAGACATGTGAATCCAAAAGACCACACAAATGAAGAGAGTGGAAAGTTACAATATACTTTCGTTCTAGTCCCATGTACAAGATTTGAGTGTGAATCGTAATCACTCTAAGAGAGACCATAATTCAATTCCTTGAATATCAAGTGGCTTTGTTTCAAATAGTGAATAGAACTATGATAATGAGGTTTTTCTAGGTTCATGAAATTGAAAAACATGAGGTGGCGACAGTCTCGAAACAACACCAACAACACCAAACCTCCAATGCATTGTCTCCTAAAATACACTTTAATGCTAATCTTGAACATGTTTCTAGATGGCCTTGAAAACCTAATTTAAACCACAAAAAGATAAATCAACTCAAAAATAAATGGATGACCTAGGTGAGTTTATAAGGGGGCAATTAATGCCAATATGAAGTGGTTACTCAGTAAAATAAGCACACAATGATCCAACCATTGGTGTCTTAACCGAAATTGGAAACTCAAAATTGATTAAAAATTCATAAGAAATGTGCTATGGTGTTGAGAAGATTGATTAACATATAGAGTATTGTCTATCACATTCGAAAACTCAACACAAAACTATGTATTTTCCACCACATTCAAAAGTAGTGCTATCAAATTTTATAGTTTCTCATTTGCTACTTTTCATCCCTATATAAATTAATAAGGTGGACCACACATCACATATTAAAACCACACCATATTTGCACAAGGTGTGAGCCAAGATATTTTGTAAGGAGTGTGATGAGGTAAGGTGCGCAAGTGTTTTTTCAAGGCACACGAAAAAGGCATGGTCTATGGAAAAAAAGCAGTGTTGCATACCTACAAGAACTTTTGTCAGTTCTGTTATTTAATTGGTATATGGGGATCATCCACTTGATCGAGAGAAACAAAGACATATGAAAATAATCCAATTGAAAATATTTATCTCGTTCTTTCTACCTTAGAGGGTGAAAACCAGATTGTGGATCCATGGTAAGTAGCTACAAAAGAGGTGAAAAACTCAATAACAAGCATGCCAATGTATTCTTCGCTCAATAGAGAATTTGAGAAGGTTCTTGATACATTTCAAAAAGGATAATATTCTATCTATATACTGGTAGAGGACCTTCATCTAAAACTTTTCATTTGGGACATATTGTGCTTGTTAAGAATTACCAGAAACTTTGTAAGCTACATAAACATGTTCACTATCACTAGAAACATTCACACACTTAATATCCAATATTGTATTAAAAGTATTCTCCAACATAAAATACAAATGACAGGTCAATGATGTTTTGGTTGACCCAGATTATATAAATAAGAAGAATTTTCTCCTCCATTCAGGAAAAATTTAGGTCAAGGAAATAAGAAGAGTAAATTTGAACGAGTGAAGAGGAGAAAATTGGAGCAATTCATGGTCGCTAATTTTTTCAGGATTAAGGATTACTAGTTGATTAACGACCTAATGTTCAGTCAACACTTAATTGAATATGACCAATGTGAAGTGGAAAGAATCCTCTTCGAAAATATTGGGCAAGGACATGCGGTTTGAGGGTAGGAACTCCTCAATTAATAACCTGAAACTTGGCATTTATCCAGTACGTAGGCAAGTAATATAGGCTAGTAAATTCAGCTATGAATGATAATTGAACCCTATGGGGAGGGTTAGAGGAAACCCTAGTTTGAATTTCCTGAGGAACATAAAGATGAATGATTTTTTAAAACTGATAAACAGTGATAATATTTGTATTCCTGCAATGTGTAATAATTAATTTAAGGGAAAATCTTAAGTCTTTGGAGGTATTTACAACAAACGGGGAACGAGCCTTCTATTTAAATTAAATTTCGAAACATAAACAACAGAACATTCATTGAAAACATCAGAGAAAATTTAACTAGAATTCCTCATTGTTCATCTTGAATAATATTAAAACATTTACAAGTCAATAAAGGCCAATAACTGAATTTATTAGTTGCAAAAGAAATATTATTATCTAATTTCCTGTACATGATGGTTACATAGCCACAAATGGAAATTTATGATGCAAATAACTAGAGCCATAACTGAATGTATCAGCTTGGAAAGGAGCCGAGAAACCCTTGAGGGGTATGGCCCAAGTCCCACTTAGATAATAATGCGCCAGGGTCATGGGAGAATCTACACATAAAATAATGGTCTCTACAAAACCTAGAAGAATATACCATAAACGATTTTAAGAACACGATGACAAGAAACTTACCAACATCGACGACATCTGTAATGGCTTCACCATCTGGATTTTTGAGTGGCATCATAACCATTGGAGAGAAAGGAACACTCGAAACGAAAATAAAATAGAACCATTAATAAATAGAGCAAAAAGGTGAATCTACTCTGTAACATTTGTACATATTGAATAGCGAATACCTGTAGTGAACCCCTCCAGGACGAGCCCATATTTCTGAAAGAGAAATTCCCGAGACTGTTCTGAGTGCAAATTTAAACAAGTGTTGATGCAAGCCAAAACCCTATACAAAGGAAAACTAGAAAAATTTTCATACTCACATCAAAGAAAATAAGGGGTAATGCAACCAATGCACATTAGAAAATCTTAGGAAATGAAAGAAACTGAATTGATACTTGTGGTATCAGTGAAGGTCGTTACTCCCGACCTAAGACATCTTGAGTTGCTGAATTGTAAATTATTACCAAGGTAACCACCGGAAGTAGGTAAAAAAGGTCAGACCAAGTCATGGAGCGAAATATCCCAGGGTGACAAAGAAAGAACCTACATAGATACCTTTGTGTTAGTGTAGTTTGAGCTATAAAATAACTTAGAGGGAAAATTTACTCAAAACTATTGATGTCATATTATGTGGGTTCAATACTTGTGCAAGAAGCATTATAATCACACACAAAACCGTGGCCTCCTGAACCAGTTCACGGGAAGGTAGAGCCATCAAACCCTCATCAAAATTGACAAAATGAGCTCGGGATGAAACCCTATGGTGGGGTTCGGTACCTCAACGAACACCTTTAGTCATCGACCGTTCAATCATGGAAGAGAGATCCATCGGCTCTTAGGTGGCCATATGTCCTCACATCTAATAATTTTCTAGACCGATGTACCTCGGGGATTAAAGGAGTGTTAAATACAGTACGTTGGTAGCATTAAAAAACAACCCATGATTTTTTAACACCTTGCATCGGACTAGATCATGAGAGATCATCCAAATATACCGATGATATATGAGTTGAACTTATAATAAACTCATATGATCAAACATTAACCTAAGTTTGTAAATTAACGAGTCTACACCATGGTAATTTTGCATTTATACAATGAAAATTAAAGTTATAGAAGTTTATGACATGTTTTTACCATGAAATAATTTTTTGTGTATAGATGTTACATATGGAAATTAAATTAATTGAAAAAAGGGATTTATGTATTATTATTTAAATATTTATATACTTAAAAGGGGTTTAAATAAATAATGTTTGAAATATAAAAATTACACGACATTTAAATTATGATAATATAATATTTCAACATAAATTTGGTAATCTGTAACAAATTTTAACCCAAAGAAAAGGTAACTCAAATAAATTAATAAATTATAGTTTTTTTTGTTTTATACTAAGATATGGATAGGTTGGAGATTGCAGAATTCATGTAGTTGAGGACTTCTTTTGTCAGTTTAAAATATACTTGGAGCAAACTAAGGGAGTTTGAATGTTGTTTTGGGCATGTTGTGGATAGAACCTTTGAGAAACATTGTAGACCTGTATGTGATTTTTACCCTTACATTTGGTATGAGAATGGAACAGTGTTAAAGGATGATTATAGGTAAAGATACATCCTCATATCCTCTTTTTTCTTTTGAGGGGACATGAATTACATTTAGTCATGCATGGAGATGAACCTTAATTTATTCCTATGAGCTTATATGCATTTGTGGACATTAGAAGACCATATTGTTTCCCTTTGAAAGAAAATGTGTGGTGGATAATTGCGGGAAATGTGATTTTCCATAAAATGTAGATCAGATTTCAGGACCTTATGGATTTTTTCCTTCGACCCAAGTAGTGCTTGGGGGTTGCATTTGAGGGGTTAGTGGACAGAAACCTAATATGACCAAGAAATTAGTGTTTGAGCACCTATGCTTTGGGAGAAAGGCTTAGGGGTTCTATGAGTTAAGGGGTTTGGGAGTTTAAGCGTCAGGGGTTAATGGTAAAGGGTAAAGGGTTAGGGCATAGGTGATTTACGGGTTAAGGGGTTGAGGTCTGTGGGGTGTAAGGGCTAAAGGCTAATGACAATGGTTAAGGGTTGCAAGGGTTAAGGTTTAAGCACCACAGGCTTAGGGGTTAGGGGATTTAGGTGGTTAAGTGCTTAAGGGTTATGGGATATAGGTGTCAAAAGGTTAAGGGGTTAGGGGTTAGCGCTAAAGGGTTAAGGTTGAGGTTTAAGATGATAAGGTGTTAGGGCTTAGGGGCTTCAAGGATTATAAGTTAAGGGTTAGGGGTTAAGGTGTTAGTGTCTTGGGGTTTAAGGGATCAAGGGGTTAATGGGTTGTGAGTTATGACTGTAGGGGTTAAGGGATTATGGCTCTAGGGCTAAGAGGATAGGGAATTTATTAATTATTGGTTAATGGATTATCGGTTATCATAATGGGGCCCCTAATCACCTTATCATAATTATTGGCGGTTCCCCTATCAATTAATCTCGATTCCTTCCCTCCAAGCCTCCCTCCCTTGATATGGCCTCCCTCACACGATACGACCCGAACGCATCCCATGTGGCGCTCTCACACGACATGACCCGATCCGCCCAAATGAAGGCACGAGGGAGAAAACGAAAAACAGATCGCACAAACATGCACAAGGCACACAGGCAGTCACAACTTAGCATTTTTTATGTGACCACCCTCACACGACCCGAACCGACCTGCCCGAACGCATTTCCTTGGGCGCCCTCACATGATCCGACCTCACATGACCCAACCTAACCCGACATGACCTGAACTAACCTGACCCAACCTGACCCTCACATGGTTTCATCACTATTCTAACATTTCCGACGTTTGGACAAGTTCATCGCAAGTCTGATAAGTACTGAAAAATCGAACCTGTTGCCACATTATAAATATAATATAAAATAAGTAATGAATAAAATAGGTGAAGTAATTGCTTACCTTTCTATCTTTCAATATATATATATATATATATATATATATATATATATATATATATATATATATATATATATATATATATATATATATATATATATATATATTTATTATATATATTTATATATTTATTTATTTTCATTATTATTATTTTTTAAATAGTGATTTAATTAATTAAAAAAAAATCCTAGGCCAAAATTAAAAAAAATTAATAAAAAATATAATATAAATGGCAAACATGTCACACTAGGTCATGGGCACGACCTGACCCGCCCAAAAAATGGGTGCACAAGAAATCAAATGGAAAATGGATCGCACAAACGTGCACAAGGAACATGGGCACTCTCACGTGACCTGACACGACCCGACTAGGATGCGTTCCTTGGGCACCCTCACACGACGCGACCTGACCAAATTCGCCCGAACATGTTTCCTTGGGCACCCTCATAGTATGGCATTAACTGAACTAACTCGACCCAAATGAATTTCCTTGGGCACCATCACATGACCCGACCTGACCCAACCTGCCCGAACGTCAAAGGCATGAGGGAGAAAATGGAAAACAGGTCGCATGAACGTGTAGTACAAGGCACACAGGTAGTCAACTTAGAATTTTTTATATGACCACCCTCACACGACCTGACCCAACCCACCTGAATGCATTTCCATGGGTGCCCTCATAGGACCCAACCCGACCCAACCCACCCAAATGTGTTTCCCTGGGTGCCCTCACACGACCCAACCGAACCTACCCCGACCCGCTGTAACGTGTTTCCTTGGGCACCCTCACATGGCACGACCCGACCTGACCAGTCCGAACATATTTCCTTAGGTGCCCTCACACGACCTGACCCACATGAATGCATTTCCTTGGGCACCCTCACACTACCTGACCCCTGCCGACCTACCCGAATGTGTTTTCCTAGGCACCCTCACATGACACGACCCAACCTGAACTAACCTAAACCGACCCGCTCGAACACGTTTCCTTGGGCAGCCTCTCATGACATAACCGGAATGGACCTGACATGACACGGGCGGTCACAAATTAGCATTTTTTATATGACCTAACCCCACCCGACCCACCCAAACTTCGAAGGCATGAGGGAGAAAACAGAAAATGGGTTGCATGAACGTGCAATAAAAGGCACATGGGTGGTCAATACAACTTAGCATTTTTTATACTGCCAGCCTCACATGAGCCAACACGCCCGAATGTGTTTCCCTGGGCACCCTCACATGACCCGACCTGACCCGACCCACCCGAATGTGTTTCCCTGGGTGCCCTCACATGACCCAACTGGACTCGACCCGACTTTCCTGAACATGTTTCGTTGGGTGCCCTCACATGACTCGACCTGGTCGAACAAGTTTCTTGGGTAGCCTGCCATGACCCGACCTAACCTGAGCCATCCGAACGCCTTTCCTTGGGTGCCCTCACAATATGGTATGGCCTAACCCGACCCAACCCGACCCAAACCCATTTCCTTGGGCCCCATCACACAACCCGATCCGATCTGACCCGCTTGAACATCGAAGGCACAAGGGAGAAAATGGAAAATAGGTCGCATGAATGTGCACAAGGCACACAGACGATCACAACTTAGCATTATTTATATGGCCTCCCTCACATGATCTAACCTGAACACGTTTCCTGTGGCACCCTCACACGACACGATCCAACCCACCCGAACGAAGGGCACATGAGGGAGAAAATATAAAACGGATCACACAAACATGCATAAGTAACACGGCCGGTCACAAATTAGCATTTTCGATACGACCATCCTCACATGACCCAACCTAACCCAACCCGACTCGCCTAAACGCGATTCCTTGGGAGGCCTCACACGACATGACTTGACCGGACCCGACCCAACCTAACATCCCCAAACATGTTTCCTTGGGCTCCCTCACAATACGGCATGACCTAAACTGACCCGACCCGAACGCGTTTCCTTGGGCGCCATCACACGACTTGACCCGACCTGCCCAAACGTGTTTCCCTAGGTGCCCGCACATGACCTGACATGACCCAACCCAACCAGACATGTTCCTTGGGTGCCCTCACATGACCCAAGCTGACCTGACCCACCCGAACGCATTTCCTTGGACGCAATATAGCACAACCTGACCCGACCCAGCCTGACGCGCCTAAACACCAAAGTCACAAGGGAGAAAATGACAAGCAGGTTAGACGAACATGCACAAGGCGCACGAATGGTCACAACTTAGCATTTTTTATATGACCTCCCTCACATGATCTGACTCAAATGTGTTTCCTATGGCACCCTCACATGGCATGACCCGATCCGCCTAAAGGAAGGGCGCACGAGGGATCAAATAGAAAATGGATCGTAAAAACGTGCACAAGCAACATAGAAGGTCACAACTTAGGATTTTTTATATAAACACCCTCACATGACCCAACCTAAACTGCCCAAACGCATTTCCTTGGGTAGCCTCACACGACACGACGTGACCCGACCCGACCCGACCCTACCCACCTGAACGTGTTTCCTTGGGCACCCTCATAATACGGCAGGCCTGGACCTGACCTGACCCGAACGCGTTTCCTTGGGTGCCATCACATGACTTGACCCGACCCATATGAACTAGTTTCCTTAGACGACCTCACATGGCACGACCCGACCAAACTTGACTCAACCTGCCCGAATGCATTTCTTTGGGTGCCCTCACATGACCTGACATGAACTGACCCAACCAAATACGTTCCTTAGGCACCCTCACATGACCCGACCCATTCGAACGCATTCCATTGGGCTCCCTCACAGTACGGCACGATCTGACCCGACCTGACTCGAACGCATTTCCTTGGGCGCCATCACACGACTGGACCCGACCGAACCTGCCCGAACGTTGAAGCCACAAGGGAGAAATTGAGAAATGGGTCACACGAATGTGCACAAGGTACACAGGCGGTCACAACTTAGCATTTTTAATATGACCTCCCTCACACGATCTAACCCGAACGCATTTCCTGTGGCGCCCTCACATGGCACGAATTGACCTGCCCAAATGAAGGGTGCATGAGGGAGAAAATGGAAAATGTATCATACAAATGTGCACAAGAAACATAGGTGTTCACAACTTAGCATTTTTTATATGACCACCCTCACACGACCTGCCCAAACGCATTTCCTTGGGTGGCCTCGCATGGCACAACCTGACCTGAACTGCCCGAACGTGTTTCCTTGGGCACCCTCACAATACAGCATGACCCAACCTGACCTGACCTAAACATGTTTCCTTGGATGCCATCACACGATTTGACCCGACCCGTACGAACGCATTTCCTTGGGCATCCTCACACGACACGACCCGACCAGACCCAACCTGACCTGCCCGTACGCGTTTCCTTGGGAACCCTCACACTACCAGATCACATGACCTGACACATTATTCCTAAACCCTAAACCCAATCGCACTTCTGAGGCATTTTTCCTAAACATCGCAATATCGACGCATTGTCCCAAAACTTCACTCTTCCGACACATTCTTCCGAAATGTCACAATTCCAAAAAACTCTTTCAGAGCATCACAATTCCGACACTTGGCTCCTAAACATCGAAATTCTGACACTTGGCTCTGAAACATTGCAGTTTTGACGCATACTCCCGAAACGTCAAAATTCTGACGCTTTTCCTTATCGTCAGAATTCCGACACTTGGTTCCTAAATGTTGCAATTCCAACTCTTGGCTCTAAAATGTCACAATTCTGATGCTCTATCCGAAACATCACTATTGTGAATATTTTCCTAAATGTCGCTATTCCGACGATAGTCCCTAAACATCACTAGAGTGATGCTTGTTGGCGGGATTAAAAAAATTGAGAAAAATTGGGGAACTTTCTTACAATACGTCAAAAGTGTCGGAACTAAAGTGTCAGAAAATTGACCATATGTACTAGTGCAATGTCCCCTACTATTTGAGGTTAGAATGGGTACGTGATGGCTGAAATGTATTAAGTGTATTAGAAGAATCATGCAAGAACTTGGGAGGACCTCACCAGATTTCAACATGCCAAAAAACAATGAAAGAGATTAGAAAGCAAGCTCATGTATTAGGCGGGCATACCCATGCTTAGTGAAAGTAAAGCATATCTGCATATCAAGTATAGAGTGGATTCAATATGTATACAAGTACAATAGAAACTAAAAAGTACATAGTGGATCATCTGATCACAACCTCAAAAAATACATATCAAAGTCATGTCATAGTATCACATATATAAGAACTGGGCTATGATGCTGAGAAATATATTTGACCACTGAAGTCATAGAACTGAATCTCCAAGTACCGAATCATCAATGGTGGAAAAATGGTACTATACACAACTCGGGTGCCAACATATAAGATGTTGTTGTGATGACCTACAACATATAAGGTGGATGGATTCACTGACAGAAAACTGAAGGAACTACCAAATGAACCAAAAAATGTTGATTCAAACCCGAGGGGTTCACTGATCACCATGTGAGATTTCTACACTATGGGAATAATTTAGTTGAAGTCGACCATGTGAGAAATCGTTTTACTACAGTCATTGATGTATAATGTTAACAAACATAAGAAAACTCACCGATAATGAAGATGAGAGTCAATGTACCCCAGTACAATCTAACAAGTGTGAATGAATGAGTTGAGGTGAAACACTTGAGAGAATAAATCGATCAGGAGACATTGATGTATTCATACTATCGATAGTGAAGGAGTGTGCCACTAATGACTGCAAATCCTAAAGTACTAAAAAAGTACTCTAGACCTTTCTCCCAGAGAAATGAGTCAGAGTCAATGGGAAAATATATACTAGAAGGAAGGCATTAAGGCATCCCACATCAATCCTACATGAGTGTAACCTATAGGCCAATAATTTGGAAGGTATTGGATGAAGAAATATGAAGTAACCAACCCGAAGCAAATTTCCAGTGTACACAAAATGTATCTAGTGCACGGAAGAAACCCTCTGAACCAACCAATAATGAAAGCTAACACAAAGGCGAGGAATCCACAAATACGGTCAAATGAAAACCAAGGTACTGCATGAATCCCAATGTGTAATAATGAAAGCTGACTTCGATCACAAGGGAAACCACTCAGTCAAATACCCATGATTTTAATCAAATTTTGAACATAAGGTCACCTAAAAATGACTTTAATAGGGCTATGGTGCGGCTCTAGGTTTACTCTCAGAGAAATTTGTCGAAGTCGATAAGATCAAACCTGCCAATAAGAAGTCAATGGACACCTTCTTAACTAGCACGAGAAAAGGACCAAATAGATGATTTGATAGAACATAAATCTGAAATATCGGGGATGGCCGACTCAAAAATAAGTCAAGATACACTGTAGAAAGGTTGACTCAGGTTTACATCCCTTGAAAAAAAGCACGACTCAAATGTGACTATATGGCAGCATATGATAACTTTTTATAAGCTTGTCATGCAGGAGGCATGAAAAAACCCTCCATATTTTTGGAAGAGATAACCAACCTGGGGAGTACTGACTCAATAAAAAGGTTATGGCTCTCATAAGTCAAACTAAAGCCCATCCCAATGGAGAAAAGACTTTTCTTTTTGTGCTTTGTTCAAGGGTGACACAACTAACTTTAGCTGCCATCAAATATGGAAGTAGTGTCCCATTACCGCTCTTTTTGGAATATTTTTTTTTTGTCCTGTTCATATTGAAAGCATAAAAAGGAATAAAAGAATGCTTGTATTACTATGGAAAGAATGAGTTTCGGGAAATAGATGCACTAGTTCCTCGGATTGGAACAATCCTATGCTCAATAAAAGGTGGTGAAATTGGTAAATCACACTCAGAGGAATGTTTTTTCCACAGGCAAAGGGTGTCAAGTTGCAGGTCTTAAGTAATTGCAAGGTTGATTTTGTAGAAAAACATGGTCAAAAAGTGGCTTATACACAAGTCCAAGTGAAGTCGACTTAAGGCCAAAAGATACAAATGGTCAACATGCAATGCAACAGAACAAATCAACAATAGGGAGCCTCTAGGGTATAAATCCAGAAAGACAATGAATAATAAGAAGAATGAAGCTTCATCGCACAGGTCATGGTGGGACTAAAGAGGACTCCCGAGCCTATACAATATTTGCAGCATGGGAAACATATGATAGCGATGATATAACTAAGAAGCCCATGTAAAGGATGGCTCTACCATCATATCATGATTTTATAAATCGACAAGTGAAAATGGTTTCAATAATCATAACATGATGGGGTCAACCCTATGGCAAGATATTATAGTATGGAGGCTAGAATGTAGAATGAAACAGAAAATGGATTTCCCTAATATATATGCCAGTGTTGAAAACAATACCTGTCATGACGGGTTAATGGTAATGGAATCGAAGTGACATTAGGGACTGATAGAAAATTCTCCATCATGTAAAAATGAACAGTAGACATTCTAACAAATATGGGAGAGAAGAAGCTCATGCCATATGTTTACTCATGTAAAAGGGCTGCAATGCATTTTTCAAAAATGATGTGTGCACAATTTTGGATAAGCCTCCAAGTAGACATCTGATTGCAAAAGTTTATATGACAAACAATAGAATTTTTCCTCTCAAGATAAGATCATATTTGAAGGAAGAAGGTGCTTAAGCACAACTACCAATGAATTCACAAAAGGATGAAAGAAATGTAGCAACTTTCACACAAGAAAACTTTCAATAAGAAATTAAAGATGAAAATTGGTTATGGCATTTGAGATTTGGTCATCTCAACTTCAGAGGTTTGAATTTGTTGCATAGGAAATGCACGGTGAAGCGATTCCACTCATAGAAAAACCAGATAGCATATGTGAAGGATGCATCTTGGGCAAACAACATAGAGAATCATTTTCAGCAGGAAAGTGTATAAGGGAAAAAGCACCTATGGAAATTTTCCACTCAGATTTATGTGGACCAATGCAATCACCATCAATTGGTGGAAGCCATTATATTTTAACCTTCCTATATGACTACACAAGGAAGAAATGGGTCTACTTATTAAAACAGAAAATTGAAGTGTTTGACCACTTCTGCCACTACAGATTCTTGTTGAGAAGAAAAGTGGATACTACATGAAAGTGTTGAGGACTGATAGAGGTGGCGAATATATCTCAAGTGACTTCCTACATTTTTGCAGGGAGCATGGAATTCATAAGAAATTTACAACAAGGTGTACACCTCATCAAAATGATGTCGCAGAAAGGAAGAATATGGCCATTACAGGAATTATAAGGATTATGTTGAAGGAAAAGCATTTTCCAAATGATTATTGGTCTGAAGCTATCGCTTGTGCATCGTATATCATTAATAGGTGTCCAACCAAAAGTGACATGAATAGAGTTCCTAAAGAGGCATGGAGTTAAATAAAACATAATGTCTCTCACATGAGAGTGTTTGGATGTGTGGCGTATGCACATGTCCCGGATAAGTTGAGGAAGAAGTTGGACAACAAGGGGGAGAAATTAATATTTTTTTAATACATTGATGAATCCAAGGCATACAAGCTCTAGAATCCATCAACCAAGAAGGTAATAATCAGCAGAGATTTTCAATTCATAGAAGAGGAAGCATGGGATGGAAGTTTAGAGAAGACAATCAATGTGAAAACATGTTTACCACATGAAGACAAAGAGGAATTGACCAGAAAAAGTAATTCCTCAGCGGTGACTCCTCCTGCCCCTACACAAGCTCAACAAAGTATTCAACATGTGACACCATAAGCAAATAATAGGACAATGTTGTGCAACCAAGCAAGTGCTTCTCCAAGCACACCACAAAGATCCGCAACTCCATCTACTTCAAGCGCAACACCAAGCCCATCTTCAGAAAGCATAAGAAGACCAAAATTCAGAAATTTAAATGAAATTTAGGAGCAAGATGAAGTTAATAGTAACACTGGTATGAATTCCTTATTTTCATTATTTTTTCATGTAGATGACCCAATACACTTTGAAGACGTAGTCAAAGAATAAAAATGGGTTGCGGAAATGGATGAAGAAATAGGAGCAATATAAAAGAATGACACATGGGATTTAGTGAACCTTACGCAAGGAAAATAAGTCATTGGAGTTGTTAAACACACACAAGATATAGGATAAGCATGAGTTATTTTAATACTAACCATTGATGTGCTTTTATAATACATTAGGTGACCCCTGGTTTTCCATTCCAAGTGGTCTCTTGGACTCCATTTGTCCATTCGCCTTCCATACCTACCTGTTGAGGATTAGGTGTCCAACATTCCGCCCTTAATCCAAAGGGGTATGTTTGAGTCCAAGAAGAGAGTTGTAATACAAATCTACAAAGTATGCATGGCAACACTTAGGCTGAATCATCTCTCTCAAATGTTGGCATAAAGAGGTGGTTTGAGGATGACCACCAACACTGGAACACTTCTTGCAGTTCCTGGAACTCTTCCAAATATGGCAAGAAGTTGAGGGCTTCTGCTTGAGGAAGCGTCCCTCATATTTTGAAGAGGGAGACCTTCAACCTAGAAGTAGGGAGGTCTACAATTTGTGATGGTTTAAGGATGATTACCAACTCTGGAATGCTTAATGCATTTCTCGGAACTCTACCAAAGATAGCAAGAATATGAAGTCTTCTGCTATAGGAAGTGCTCTAAATTATTTAAAGAGGAAGAATATCAACCTCTCATCGATGCTTTAAGTCTATCCACCAACCAAAGTAATTCCCATGGGCATACGTGCCTCTGGCTACAACTTTGAATCTTGAATGACAAGTTGTAGCTCAGGCTCGCTTGAAGTGTTATGTCTCTGGCTACAATTCTGAATATGGAATGACAGGTTGTGTCTTAGACTTTCTTGAACTGTTGTGTCTCTGGCTACAACTATGAATCTGGAATGAGATATTGCGGCCCATGCTTGCTTGATGTGGCTTCAAAGCTTGTAGATGGCCACCATTTTCCCCCCTGTCAGGTACAAGGTGAGATGATGGCGAAAAATCAACTCAAATATTGTTCAATATTCTAGGACAAGTTGTGACATATTACTTAAAAATATTCTTGGTTATTGATTCCCATTACCAAGAAGTGATCCATCTAAGATGAATCTTTGTTCTTGCAGGAGGCTTGTTTCTGAAGCATCTGTGTGAAGAATGGGTGTCTCGACCATAGTTCTTGCATGGGTGAATATCGAAAGAGTGATATTTCATATGGCCAACACGATCACAGTGTTGGCATTTTATAATCTATTGTTGCTGCTGTGGAAGAGGAGCAGGATCTGGAACAGCTGAATGTGAACTGTCATAAATAAATCCGATACTCTGAAATTTTATGGGTTTGAAGTAGTCTGGAATATGAAAGGACAACTCCTTGTCATATCCAAGACCAGTTCTGTGCTTCTTATGGACAAGCTCTTCCCAAGGTCTTATGATGGGCTTCGGAGGTGGAGTGTGAGCTTCTACATCTTCATATGAATCTTCTCTTGAAATGGGAATTGAGTGTGAGCTAGCCTCAACTTTATACTCTTGTTGTTGATGGGAGTCCCTCTCAATTTTCTAAACAAAAATAGGTTCAGAATGATGACTAAGCTTCTGTAATTGTTCTTGTTGTAGTTGAGGTTCAAGCTACAAAAAATCTATCTTTTATTGTGCATTTGTAGATAGATCTGGATGTCAAAGAGAGTGTCTTTTCTAATGTTTTCCATCCCATCAATAGTGGAATGTATTAAAGTATTCAACAATTCTATTTCATCATCAATCCTAGCCATCCTTTTTTTTTATTACAAACTTTCAAACTATATTTCCAAATACATATAGAAAAATGCATGTAAAATATGGCCTTTACAATAAAACTCTAAGAAATAATAGTACCTTCAATCATTTCTTTCAGACTAGTAATGCAAACAATGATATCCCTAATGAAACAACTAATGAGAAATAAGACTTAAAGTTTTTTTAAAGCAGGTAGAGATTTGATTCGATTCATATTTTATAAGCACTTGTTTGATCTCTATCACTTTGCTCTATTCTCCTCCAATGGCCTCAGCTCAGGGTTTCCTTCTGAGTTCTTCTTATTTTTGTTTTGTTGTCACCACTCTTGTGATAGTAGACACTCCATCCATAAAATTTGTGTGGAATATTACATCAAGTATATTAATACAAGCTATCTTGTTACAAAAACATCAAATTATGTTAAACATAACCATCATGGCACGTCAGCGTCCTTGGAATGCTGATGAGTACTTACAACAATTGAATTCTGCCCAAGAATGTAACTACCCAGAAACACCACCACAAGAAGCACAACACTCACATGATAATCATGTAGATATGGACCCCGAAGCTACAATATCCTTGGAGGATAATGACATGGACAATTCTCTAGGGAATTTGAAGATCAATGGAAATGAAGAGGCTAATAAATTCTATATACCTCCATGTTGGTCTTCTGTGAGCAAGGGTTTTATAGACAACAAACTCAACACAAAGGCTCCATAGTACCTTCTGAGAGGACCCCTGTCTTCCTTGCAGGCACATGCATTATGGGAGAACCAGTGTTTGTATTCACTGTGTTGGAGGAGCGTTGTAGATTGAAAAGAAACAACAATCCAACACAGTTTCAAATAATTTCCATTAGGATCGCTCAATCACATTTACTATCCAAGAAAGTTCATAACAAGCTTTAGGGGTTTCAAATTTAGATTTGTCACACTAGAAGTTGGCACAAATTTTAAAAAATTTCGAAATTCCCCTCCATATTTGACTATGTGCTGACAATAGAACTATATTGTAAAAGACCGTTGAAGAAGATGACAATAAATAGTGAGAATCAGGGTGAAAATACTTCCCTAGAAGCTGACGTGGTTCAATCTCCTACTATTTTGCGCTACCTACTATACAAACAATGAGAATAAGTGTTGACCAGATCCAAAAAATTTTAAACACACCATTGTTTGCGCCTTTGGAGATATTGTAGCTAGTTGAGCTGGTAGGTGGTAGGGATGATGAGAGTGGAAGGGCAGGCAGAAGTGGAAGAGCCAACGGGAGGTCATAAGGAGCCGAAGAATGATGAAGCGATGAGAAGTGGGATCAGACAGGGTCCGCTTCATATGGAGGGAGTAGTTGCATATGGAGGAAGTGTGTTTCTTATAGAAGGGAGTGTTGGTGACGAGTCGAAGGAGGGCCGAGTGAACAACGTGAAGGGAGTGCAATGAATGTTGGTGGTGATGTGAAATACCTATCAGAGGGAAGGAAATTCCATGCTGAAAGTGGATGTTGAGAGAATGGGAATAATGAAGTGAAGATCAAGTGTATAGTCATTAATATCAACATTGTCAGACTTCAACCTGCATAAGCAAACAAACATATGAAATACCACCTAAAAATCCTCCTCTGGCATTCACATTTTTCAGCGAGAGAAAACAAGCACCTTTTTCAATTTCAAAGCGAAGCTTCTCCTAGTGGTAGAATGGAAAAACACCTCAATCAAACGAAGAACATTTGGAGTTGTTTGATTGTGAGTGTGTCAGAAAGGCATTGAGAAATTCGAATGGTGTGCAGAATTTGAAATGGGCAGTGAAGCAATTCTGTTAGGAGCAAGTAGAGAGGCAGTTACAAGGGCAAGAATGCTAGAAATAGAGCTGGTCAAAAAACCACTAACTCAAAAATAATTAGGTAGGGCAGGAATAGGAATACACCTACATCTCTGATACCATGTTAAACACACATAAACAGAAATATAAGTGTGAGTTATTTTACTATTAACCATATATGTGCTTTTATAGAACATTAAGGGACCCTTGGTTTCCCATTCCAAGTGGTCTCTTGGACTCCATTTTTCCATTCGCCTTCCACACCTACTCGTTGAGGATTAGGTGTCCAATAGGAGTGAAGTGGTTTTATATGACCAAGAACAACATTGAAGGAAAGATTGAAAGACATAAAGAAAGGTTAGTTGTCAAAGAATATAAGCAACAACATGGAAGACATTATGCAGAAACATTTGCGGCAGTCGTGAGGATGGAGATAGTGCGTTCAACGTTGTCGATTGTCGCACAACATAAATGGAAAGTGTATCAAATGGACGTAAAATCAACGTTCTTGAATGAAGTGTTGAAAGAGGAGGTATATGTTGCACAACCTTCTGGTTATGAGGTAGAAGGACAAGAATACAAGGTGTGTGGGTTGTGGAAAGCTCTTTATGGGCTGAAGCAAGCACCGCATGCATGGTATAGCAAGATAGATGCTTACTTGATGGAAAATGGGTCCGACAAATGTGACAGTGAACGTACTCTGTACATCAAAGAAAGTGACAATAAGCTTCTTATTGTCATTCTGCATATATATGATTTGATTTTTACATGGAGTGATGATTTTCTCATCGTTGATTTCAAAGAAGTCATGAAAGGTGAGTTTGAAATTACTGACTTGGGGTTGTTAAGATATTTTTTGGGCATAGAAGTAAAGAAAACATAAAATGGAATATTTATATCTCAATCAAAGTATGTTGTGTACATTTTAGAGAGGCTTAATATGTAGAACAACAAGCTAGCACCAACTCCAACTGTCATCGGGTTGAGGTTGAGCAAGGAAGATTGTAGTAGCAATGTCAATACGACATTATACAAAAGCATCGTGGAAACCTAATGTATTTGACGACAACTAGGCCTAGTATAATGTATGTAGTGATTTTGGTGTCGAGGTTCATGGAGACACCCAAGGAGACACATTTACAAGCAACCAAAATAATTTTAAAGTATCTCAATGGGGCAAATGCGTATGGCACTTTTTACTCCGCAACAGATGATTTTAGGTTGGCTGGTTACAATGACAACGACTTGGCAGGTTATGTTGATGATGGAAAGAGCACGTCAGGATATGTTTTTCAATTGGGTTCGGGAGCCATTTCATGGGCTTCCAAGAAGCAGCTAATAGTTTCATTGTCAACAACAGAAGTTGAATATGTCGCCGCAAAAAAAACAGTGTGTCAAGCAGTTTGGATGAGAAGGATGGTGTGGGATTTATGTCATGAACAAGAGGGAACAACCATAATTTTTTGCGGCAACAGTTCAGCAATTGCACTATCAAATAATTTTTTCATTCACAAGAGGACAAAGCACATTGATGCTAAATATCATTTCATAAGAGAATTAGTTAACAATGGTTAGATTGTGTTTCAGCACTGCAAGTCAGAAGAACAATTTGCAAACATCTTCACAAAGCCATTCGCACATGAAAATTTTGTTTATATCAGAGATTATTTGGGAATGGTCAATGGTGGTAGAGTCGATTATGGGGGGGAGTATTGGAAAATTAATCACAACCATTGCGTTTAATTTTCTGACAACATCCATACCACATCCATATCATAGTAAATATTTTGCAGGTTGCGGATTGAGTTTGCAGAGAAGGACAAGTTATGAGCAGAATACATTTTACCCATTTTGCAAAAGAGTAAATTAATAAAAATTCAAATAGAAATTTAATGCATGGTTAGTAAAAGAGTATGGTAGAATACATTTTACCCATTCCGCAACAGAGTAAATTAATTAAAAGTCAAATAGAAATTTAATGCATGGTTATTAAAAGAGTATGGGAAAACATTTATTCCGAAAGTGTTATTTACTTCAAGTAATATTTGTAAAGTTTAGAAAGTCATGTTTGCCTATCCTATGTATTAAATTTTGTCTGTCATGTATTAATGTCTTAGATATATATGTTTTGAATTAACAAGCATAGTGTAGTGGAATGTAATTTGGAGGATGTAAGTTACAGGTTTTATTGTTGAATGTAAATCTTAGAAAGAGCTGAAGGAGCCACAACCTCCATATGTGTTTCTTGTTTTGAAGTTATAATATAAAGTTTCGTAGCGATTTGGTTGTGAAATTTTCACTATATGTGTATCATGTTTTGAAGTTATAATATAAAGTTTTGTAAAGATTTGGTTGTGAAATTTTCACTTTATAGCAACAACATCCTCCATATGTGTTTCATGTTTTGAAGTTATAATTTAAAGTTTCCTAGAGATTTGGTTGTGAAATTTTTTCCAGGAAGAAAGACTGCTGCAAACACCTTTTTCCCCTCTTTCCACTTCAAAACTAACCTCCATTTTTCTTCCATTCCCCCCCCCATCAAATTCCTCCATTTTTCCATTTTCCCCTTTTCCCTTTCATAAAAATTTGTTTTATAAGGTTAAGAATTCATTTTCTAAACTTACCGAAACCCTCAAATTCCTTTGAAAAACATTGAAAATCCGTAAAAAATGCCTTTTTGTATTGCAAGATTAAGCCCCCTTGGGCTAAATCCTTAACCACTTCCCCACATGCGCCCATGCCCTAAGAACCAAGCGTTAGTCCCATCAGTGCTTATCACATCGGAATAAATCAGCGAGCGCAAGTATTTATATTTCATGAAAGTTCCGATGCAATTAAGCCTGTGAATAAAGCCCCCGAAGCCAAAACCTTTGTATCATATTAAACCTTGGGTTTTATAAAGTTTTAAAGGGTTTCTGTTGGTGTATAATTTAAAAACAAATTCCACCGTTGATCATTAAGCCGATCGAACGGCCCGTGCAACATCGCATCGGAGTTTTCCTTTGGGTGTATTTTAATGTTTTTCCCCCACCTCCGATTACCATGGCCTGATCGCACAATCACATCGACCTTCCCCGATCACCGATTGCGGTCTCCCGATGCATCTCCCACCATCGATCTGATCTGCAGATCGACAGTCTACATTCAATCGCATCCGATTTTTCTTTTGGTGCGTTTGTAAACATTTTTTTTTCCCCGCCAATTGCCATCCTTCAATTGGATCTGGACCGTCCACGTGTCCAGATCGGACGGTCCCAAATCTTTCCTCATAGTTTCATCGCCCTCTGCCTTTCACCAAGAAGATTTTAACGCGTAATCCCCACCATTGATCTCTGCGTGATCAACGGTTCTGACTTTTTCTCCCTCTACTCTTCTTTTTACCTCCGTGAACGAATCCCCACCGTTGGATGACGCCGTCCAATGGCCATGCTCTCTCCCCACGCCCTCTGAAGCAGTTTATCCAATAATCACAGGATTTCGTAATTAGTTTCGTGTTTTGCAGGTGATTAATGGTTTTGTCGATTATAATGAAGAAAGGCTGAAGGCTAAGAGTGACGATTCTCACGCCTTCAATTCATTAAAGGGAAACCATTCGCAGGGCTAAAATTCCACGTCTCGTCAATGTTTCATGAGGCATTGATGCCATATGAGCCCTGCACGGCCTGCACATCAACAAGACACAAAGTTACTAAATCACAATAAAAAATATCAGTGTTGAAGATAGAGCACACCAGAATGGAAGATTGAAGACAGATTTGTGGGGATCACAGCTAAGATTGATTATCAAAAGCCTAATACCCCAAATTAAAACATAGTTAAAGGAAAATCATAATTGTTTAACAGGAAGAAAAGCCTCCACCGTCACATCAGAGGCAAATTGATTCCTCTCAGCTACCACAAATCCACCTGTGCCTCGAAGCATTCAAACAGAGGCCGAAGTTATTGTTCAAAATCAGATATTTGCCTCAACGCAGGCATAGAGTTGATTCTTCCAAAGAACTTAATGCAAAAATATCTGCAGAGTTACTCCAACATGACAGAGAGCCTCAAAAGCCAAAAAAAGCTCCCACCAAGCTTAATCTTAAATGTAAATCAATTAATACAGTAAGAATACCTGTACGCTTCTCCATTGAGCCCCTCAAAGACCGAAAAGTCATTAATCTGTATTAATTTCCATGGGAGATCTTTTATTCGATCTCACCTCCTCATTCTTCTATAAATACGTCTGTAGAAGATGAGATATTGTTGGTTGGTTGTTTGATTACTAGTTGTAATACTAAAACTCTCTGAAATAAATACATAGTCTATTGAAGTTGAAGAAGAAATTGAAGTCTTGGAAGCCTTGACGATGTCGTTGCATGCTTGTTCTTGAGAAGGCTCTATCATTGGATCCATGAGCTTGGCTATTGGTGAAGTATTCTGAACTGTTTAATGTTTTCTCCTGTTTTCATTCTGTTCCATAATTTCTTACTACAGTAGGATAGAAAGTGTTAGGCTAAGAAATGACTCTTGGAAGCACCTTAGACCTGTTCATCCTTCACTGTTTTATTTTTTCTTCTGCTGAAGTATTTTAGAGTCTTTAATCTCTATCTTTAGTCTTCATGCTTGTTTATTTCCGTTATAGTTTGAAATGTTGGTTTCAGCATGATTTATGGTTCTCCCTGCTTGTCCGCTGCCACTTAAAGGCTATTATTGAAGTCTCCCTTTGAATTTCCTTTGCTTACAGTGAAACAAGGAGGTCTCTTCTGATCTTTCCCCTTGTCCTTGCTTGAGCAGTTGGCTTAAAGGTCATTATAGTTGTGATCATAGATGTATTTAGGTGTTCCCCCTTCTATGACCATAATTATCAGTGAATCTTTTATGTTTTCTAAGTCATTTGAAATAAAATCTTTGAGGAAATAGGGTGTTCCCCGAATCTTAGATTTCATTTTAAAATTTGTTTTGAAGTCATTATTTGCTTAAAGTGTGATTTGTAGAATTCATGGTTAGCCCTGTCTATCAAATAGCTCTTTATTGTTCAAGTTGTGTTTTCAATTTCCCTTCATTGAGGATTAAAACTTCTCTTCCCAAATCATTGATGTCCATCTCATTCGAAAACCAAAGGATCCTGCAGCCATGTTAGATTTGCCCTCTGATATCCCATATCCATTGATGAGTGTGTCATGATCTCTTCTTGACTCCATTGCCCAATAAATCAGATGTTTCTCCTCTCTACATATCTTTCTTAGACCTCTAAGATTCTGCTGTATCAATTCAACCAAACAAACAAACAAACACCTGCACTTAATAACTAGTCTAAAACCAATACTCTAAGCACACAAGATAAACCTTTGCAAACAAACATTTGAGAGATCCCTCTCTGAGAACAAGAGAACTAGATCCTGTAACTGTAAAGATTAGTTATGATGTTGCCTTGTCTTTTGACTTGCCAAACTATCAAAACACGGGACACCAACAATTACTAAATATTTATTTTTAATCTTAAAAAATATATATGACATCATTATAGATTTTCATATAATTAATTACAGCCTCATTTTTTTTCAATGTTTTGTGATTTTCATTTTTGCCAAATCTTTAATTTAAGTATATTTAAACCAGATAACAAGTATTCATTACTATGTGGCTGGTCATTATCCTCTCATTATCACACGACAGTATCAGCAATAAGCTTAGAATTTCGAAATGCGTATCTTGTTTAAGCTAGTTCAAAGTTCTCGTATGCTTTATTAGATAAAAATAATATGAGTGGTAAGTATTCTAATAGTTTTCAGCTCGTGTCATAAGTACACGAAGCCACTTCAAAATTCTTGTATGCATTATTAGATAAAGATAGTATGAGTGGTAAATATTCTAACAGTTTTCAGCTCGTGCCATAACACCAGGAGTAATAAGCTTTCAACTCACGTAATCTCATAGATAAGAACTAATATCTCAGATACTGTACACAACCCAATAACTTTATGTTTGTACGTAACATACCAACAAGTTTAATCTCTTGCAACAATACTCTATTCTAAAACCAACGAACTCACTGCATTAAACAAACAAATCTTTTCACAACACTCTAAAGAGAAAATATTTAACTGTGAATTACGGCGATCTCTAGGATTCAGCTACCAAAGTCATTCCGAAAAGTCTTACTCCTTTCCTGGTCGTGGGATGGACGCTCGATGCCGCTTTGTGTTCGGGAGTTGCCAATTCTTGTACCGCGGGGGGTCGAGGACGGTTGACCAAAGGATACAGTGATCTCGTCTTTGTACATTCGTCGGCAGATTTGAGCGAGTTGTGGAGGTTTAGATTAATCTCGTAAAAGCTGCTTTTGTGTGTTGGTTTGGTGGGCGGCTCCGAGCAATACAAAGGAAACATTCCGTTCAGACAAGTTGCAGGGCTCTGAGGCCATTCGGCAACCACATGACCGACTCTGTTGTTGAGTGGGGACATCCATTGAGCATTATAAATCACGGAAGCCTGGGCTCCGGAATCGAAAGGATTGGAGGACGAGATAATATTGCCGGGATACTTCCACGGCACTTTGGACTGGCGTAAAGCGGTGGTATCTCCTAGTCGGAGCTGACGCAACGACTTGCGTCTCCAGGTGATGTAGAACTTGCAAGGCTGAGCCGCCCCTCTCTGAAACGAAACAATATCGCCGGCTTCCAACTTCTTGTCCTTCACAAAGCGACTCCACCCTTTGGTCAGAACGTAGCTCTGGCTGCTCCTCCAATACGAGTAACGAAATCGCCAGACTTTCCCGGTGTCATCTTCGAAACTCAGGAGCAATACCTTGTCGTGAGTATTGACATCCACAGGAAAATACTTTTCCGCATGATTCTTGGGAATAACCATGCGATTCAGCTTGCCCACATCGCTGGGCGTGACGGCCTTGTCGAAAAGATGTTCACGAGAAAGATCCGCCATGGCGGTGCCGGAGGTGACGGCTCTGCGGCCGGAACCCTCTGACCCCGACGCCTCGGTGTTCTTCATGCCGACCGACCGAGCTGCTGTCATCATGATCCTCTCTCGATGATATTCAAGTTCATCGTCATAAGTGTGCTTTCGAAGCATGTCGACGATTGCTTCCTTGTTGTACTCGCTCATGAACCGGTCTTCCAAATCGCCGCCTCTCGCCGGACAGAAGTTGATTATGGCCTCCCGACCCCGGAACTTGAGTGCCGCTCTGTCGTAGGCCTTGGCGGCGTCTTCTTCTGTGTTGAACGTTCCCAACCAGACGCGCTGGTGTTTCTGGTAAATCTGCGCTCCCCATCGGCCGTTGGGCTGAGGAACCACGCCCTTGTACTGCGACGAAGGCAACTTTGCAGCGTGCTGCATCGACATTAAATACCTTGTCAAATTCTCAAATCCATTGGACTCTCCGTTAGATCCGGCCACTACCCTTAATCCTCTTTCCATTTTCTCCATGGCTCTATGGTTCTTTATTACTGATCTCACCGAAGGCCAATCTTTGAATGCAACTGCCTCTCGCTTAGGGTCTCTTCCCTTCTCCGAGAGTCCCCTGACAGATGTCAATTCTTCCATCATAAATCTGCCCACATCTCCATCGTGCTTGTCATGACTGCAGAACTCACCCTTCATTGCCTCGTTCATTCTGTGCTCTCGAGCTTTATCAGCAGCGAACTGGCTTTTGCAACCGAGACCATGACTGGGAGAGGTTGATAAAGAGGCATCCATCTTGCTACAAATTGTAGAATCCACTTCTGCGTCTACAAGACAGCAGGCCAAACTTAGTACCACATTGGGACGATGAATCTCCGACTGCGACAGAGTAGTTGTAGTAGCAAATCGCTTAGCTCGATCGTGTAAGTTCATCATAACACAACCTAGAAACTTTAGACTGCAATGCGAAGCTTCCTTCAAGAACGCAATATGTTACTGCGACTCCTTCAATCACCAACCTTGCATCGACCATTAAAAAACCTTTGGCACCACTGTTCCTGCGGTCATGTTGATCTCATCTCTCCTCAATTATAGGAGACAATAGTTGAGCATTAGAACTCGAACTCGACATTCTCTCGAATTTTTGCAAACCTAATAATGAAACTGAACGATTTTGAATCAAGCTTGATTAAGACCGATGCTATAGATGGCCAGAGTGCCAACCGTAAACAAAGAGCTATACT
Organism: Pinus albicaulis; assembly: GCA_034641835.2. Taxonomy (NCBI): domain Eukaryota; kingdom Viridiplantae; phylum Streptophyta; class Pinopsida; order Pinales; family Pinaceae; genus Pinus; species Pinus albicaulis. The sequence continues at coordinate 879,806,866 of CM076581.1, read as the reverse complement.
TCACCACTGGTATGGTAAATAGGAACACAGTGCATTCATGCATTGTTTCGTATTATTATTGTTTAAAAGGTATTGGCAGCACTATTCTTGCGGTCATGTTGATCTGATCTCTGCTCAATTATAGCAGACAATAGTTGAGAATTTGAACTCGAACTCAATATTCTCTCGAATTTTTGCAAACCTAATAATGAAACTGAGCGATTTGGAATCAAGTTTGATTAAGACCGGTGTTACAGATGGCCAGACTGCCAACCGGAAACAAAATATATAGTTCACCACCGGTATGGAAAATAGGAACACGATGCATTCATGCATTGTTTCGTATTATTATGGTTTTGCTGTTGTTGATAATAATAATAATTTAATGCTTATTATAATGATAGGTTAATTTCAAGTAAGTTCAAGTTAATATTAAATTGGAGTATAAGATATTTGAATTTAAGTATGTTCAAGTTAATATTAAATTGGATTATAAGATATTTAATTTTAAGTAGGTTCAAGTTAATATTAGATTGGATAATAAGATATTTTTGGTTGGATAATAAACCCCTGATGCCATTGTTAAAGTTTGTGAAGGCATATATAGTCTACTTATTTTGTAAAAGTGAAGTCATACATAGTCTACTTATTTTGAAAATAAATTATTAAAGTTGGTTAAAATTTATATTAAATTCTGCTAAATTTATATTATAAAGGCAATGTTTATTTTATTCCATAGAGTTAACTTATAATTAAAAAAAAAAATCGTGCTCATAAATTTAAAAATCGTGCTTATAATACTATTTTTTTTTACACTTAACCAAAAAATTGAATTCCACATATTGAATCCAAAAATGATGCAAACTAATATTTATATTAATCATTTGAATACAACTGTTTTATAATTTATTGATTCAGTACGAAATCGATTGAATATAATTATTTTATAATTGTTTAATTCAGTAAGAGACGTGCTATTCCAGGTTGGTTCAATATGGATACATGTTTTTTAAATCAAAGATTATATATATATATATATATATATATATATATATATATATATATATAAATATAACAAGGATTATTTATTTTTAATTAATAGACAAATAATTATAATTTTTATTTTATTTTATTTGTTTATTTATTTATTATATTTGTATTTAAAAAAATTATTAATAAAAAAATATATTTTAATGTAAATTATAAGTAAAATATTTTAATATCTATTTTGTTGTTGTTGTTAAGTGTGGCATTGGTGAGGTTACAAGGTCATGTCCAAGAATAACACTTCAATAGGGCACGAAATTGAAGGAGTGATATAATATCTAGGTGTTCCTTAACAAGGAAAGAGATCACCATCTAGCCAAGACCCCCTCGACATTTGAATATCCATATTAAATATTAACTACTTATATATTTAAAATTTCAACTTAATCTCCCCTTATGAGGGGGAGAGATAGTTTAAGATTCACAGTGGGATCTGAGTCGTCATTAAGTTAATAAAGAGAGGGGGTTTGCATGGCCACCCCACACAAGTAATCCCACATGCAAGACGTTATAGAGATATTATAGCAGAGGGAGGAGACATTTGGAGGTAAATGAGAAGGTAGTCACCGAAGAATTTGCAGGAGGCGGATCGTTGAGAGATAGAAACAACTCTTTGCAAGTAATGTGTGGCAAGAGAGAATCTCCAAGGTAGTCATGGTAGGAAAGTGCAACACGCAGGTCGAGGCTTTCGAGGGCATGGTATTTTTTCTTCGTCCCCATATCTACAGGTATGTCCAGGTAGTTTACCCTCTCTATAAAATTTATTTTGTGAAATGTATGTGCCACATATGTTTATTGATGTCGATTCTAGTTTTTTTGTCTCGATATGGGCCACTTTCAAACTTATGGAGGTATGGGGGGTTGGGGATTTCAGTTCAACTCTTCATCCCAAGTTTTGGATGCTTGATGTCAACTCTCCTTCCTCTTCCTTTCCTTCTCTCCATTCCCAAGGATTTTCAAAACCTTTAGATAGTCACCCTTCCTAGATAATGGATGGTTGTGAGCTCGTGTTTTTAAGTTCCTTTCAATCATACATGCAATCTTTGGGTTGGTCAAGCCCAGAAGGGTTTGTGGGTTTTTCTCATGTCTGCTTTATGTATCTTTCAATCACGGTGAATGGTACCTCTAGTGTATTTGGGTTATATTTTTAGTATAGGTGGGCTCTAAAGTGGAGAAGGTCTCTTAGATTTGGTTTAATGTTTCTCTATATGACAAATATTGTTCTTTAGATCATGCATGTATTCAAATTCACGTGGTCTACGATGTCCTTTCTCTTGGCCGACCTCCAGAGACACCTTATGATGCTCTTGTTGTGAGGAACAAAGGTTTTTGGTATGTTTTAATTGAAATGGATTATTTAATGAAATGGCGTGACCTATGTCACAACACAGTCAAAATTAAATTACTCATTGGGGCCAAGGGAATAATCAACGCTTAGTCTATCCAACAATTACTTCTTACACGAATGACACCCACCCTATGACCCACCAAGCCATTAGCGAATGGGAAGTTGAGATTAGAGACAAGATTGAATTGAGTGAATCAAAAATTTTCGATGATTTTGGAAATAACATTCCATACCGAGGGAATAGTCGAGGTCGCCGCACCCTGTTTATGGAGACTCTTATTCTCGTTGATGAAGATAGTTTAGTCAAAGCTCTGGTGTTTCTCCTTACATGGAACTCAAATCCTTCAGAGGAGTTTCGGGAAATTCACGGATAATTCTAGCTAATTCAATGCCAAATGCAACAAAAAAATGCTCGCCTTGCATGCATTGAGAGGCACATTCCCTGTGTGCCTCCAACATGTCGGGTTCCAGTGTCAAAGACCTCGCAAGTTGTGTTCTATGATGATTATTGTTGTTTAGATGCATAGTAAGGAATTTTTGTTTATTTTTTATAGGCTCATGGTCAACATGGGTCATAAAGACAGTCAAGTTCATATATCTTTGTTAGAAAATCTTGGAAATTTTCATTTTTGGATTAGTTATAATGCAACTAGATAGTCAATGTACCTAGTTCCCCTATGGGAATGTTGAGAACATATAGATATGGATGCTGATTTAGTAATGATTGCCCCTTTTTTGAAAAAACAATAAAAAGGAAGTACCCAAAATTACAAAAAAAAACAACTAAATCAAAGAATAAGTGAGAATAATTGAAAATAAAAAAATTCTAAAGGTTAAATATTTTATTCTATGGTAGAGGTGTAACTCTTTAACTGTTCAACAAACAATTGACACACACATATAACCATGGTAAATTCATCTTAAGTTGAAATCTATAATGTCGAGAAAGGTGAAATCATTAGAACTACAAGTTTTCCATCAAATTTTAATAAATATTTACACTTCTAACAATTTGATCTCTACATACTTAATACATTACCTATTAAAATAGAGGCATTAAAATAAATCTATAATAATATTTGTTTTTGATAAACTCATTTCCTCACTTTATTCTTTACAACTTTTACTAATTCAATCTATAGTATTCAATAATATTTTATTATTAAATTAGCCCACATGGTATAGAGTAGTCGGTGATGAGGTGCACTATTAAGACACTCTGTCTGTAAGGTCACCGATTCGAAACCACCAAAAATAAAAATAAATTATTATTAAATTAATGTTTCTTAATAAAAAGAATAAAAAAAAAAATTTTACAACTAAATAATAGCCATACCCTAAATATTAATATTAATAAGATTTTTTGCAATAAATAATAGCGATACCCTAAATATTAATATTAATAAGATTGTTTGCAGCTAAAGAATTGCGATACCCTAAATATTAATACATGTACGGGGTGATATGATAATACGAAAGATATCTGCGATACAAATCTCTTCTGAAATACAAATCTCAACCCAAATATTGTGGTCTTCCCCAAACATTTTGAAAACAAATCTCTAATCATTACTTTCAAAACTTCAACCTAAACATGGTGGATATTCTTTTATATCCATAGATTTCTGAACATTTTAAAAATAAATCAATGGTTACTTAAAGGCTAAGGCATATGATACGTATTTAGATTTGCTTTTCTTAAGGACAGGAAAAACATCCATGAGCTCGGCTAACAAGCCTGTCTCCTCAGTGCGCTTAATGGTTAAAGTGAAGAACCTAAAGTAAATCCCTAACACCACTTCTTTGGAACTTCTCCAGGAAATTGATGTTTGTAAAACAATAATTCGGCATTGAAATAATGAATAAAATATGAGAGGATTCGGATATAATATTTCGGAGGTTCATTGAATCCTCGGGGGACATTGAAGTTCTCATCCGTCCATTCGTTGACGATCGGAAGGGTATTTTTTTTTTTAATGGCTATCCACACCCCAACGCATTACTATTCACATTCCTTTCATGTCCATCGTCAGCACAATCCATTAATTTATAAGTTTGTTTTGGGGAGGATAATGATGTGGGGCTTAGGTAGCTGTCAGTTTTAATGGTAATTAGAAAAAGCAACTATTTATTAATAAGATGTTGTTATTAAGTTATTAATAAAATGTTGTTATCAAGGTCAAACTCTCTTAAACTTAAACTATATATATTTTTAATAATTTATGTGCTTCACTTTTTTTATAAAATTTTAATTTGAAATTTGAGAAAGATGAGGATTGGTTTATTTTAGGTAGGGATTTAGAGATCAAATTTTTTAGGCTGTCAAATTTTTTTGAGCTGAAAGTATAATGTGTAATTTTTTATTGGTTAAATTGTATTTTTGAATGTTATATAGAGTATTTATATGTCGCCAAAATATAATATTTTACATAACATCACATTTTATTTTATTAAAAAAAATTAAAGTAGTTTTTTTGTAATTAATATATTTTTAAGTCTATGTCACTATTAATTTGTATTAAAATATTTTGTTCCATACAATATTAAAATATTTTTTTAACATTTATTTTTCTATAAATAAGCATATATGAAATCCACATTACATAGATTTTCAAATAGTTTATTTAAATTTAGTGTTCAATTATTTTTGAAAAAGATAAGATTTAAACATATTATTTACACAATTATTTACCTCTAATTAGATTAAACTATATATTATGACTACATTATTTTTCTATTTAAAACATAATTTATTTTATTTTAAATAAGCAAATAAATTTACACAGTCCTTTATAATAGGCCGTAAAATAAACTTCTAAACTCAATAAAATTCAAATTCAAGAAAACTAACTAATTTTAATTAATATTAATACTAATTAATCCTTCAAATCCCTCCTATTATTATACAGACATTTACATAAAATCCCATAAACCCATCACCGGGCATCGTATCTGTAATGCTCTCAATCATTCTGTAATCTCTGGACGATGGATTCGATGCAAATTTTCAATGCCGTGACTTCCACTTAGGGGGCAGAGAGGGGCACATAAGCACTACTGGACAAGGAGAAAAGTTCCCTTGTCGTGGGAAAGAAAAGTTAGTATCATCTGGCAGGCAAGTAGCACCTGACAAGTCACCTCGCCTATTTTTGGTAGAACATCATCACATCTAATCGGCCATCGACATGTTTGAGGCTACCCTAATCCCTTTATCTGGAGTGCCAGCGAAACGTTACTCCCAGCTTCTACGTTTAATAAAACATTGCAACTCAATACTGGCAAATCAGTGGTTATGATTTTGGCTATAGAAATAAGTAACTGGTTATAAAGTATTAAAACAGATGGCGAGTGTATATATTATAAAGTTTAAACTTTCAAAATATATAAACTCTGGCGAATTTGAATCGTTTTGGCTCACAGAAAAACTTGCATGCATAAGTATGTAAGTATCGATATTTTCTTAACCTCTGATCGATTTCGAAATATTTATGCCCATTCAGTATGGGTAAAACCCTTGCAACGTGATTGCACCACGTATAGAACTCGATGAAACTCTAATACAAAGCTGCCCCTATAGAACCCTTGAACTTGCACCTGTGTGAAACCGAATTACCTGTTTGGCTTTCCACGAGAATGCAAACGATTAAGCCCTCCATTACATCGACCGATCCCACCGAACTGAGCAGAAGGGCGCTGCAGATCGGCGCAGATGACCGGAGGCCGAGGTCACAATAGCGTCCTTCCTTACGTCATCGACCGCGAGGAGGGACGTGTAGGCAAAAGGAAAACAGTAATAATGATAGTGGGACGACTATAAGAAGCTCTATGTCAAATGGTCTGCGGAAGCTTTACTTTTGTGGCAATCGCTCCCGACATGGGCCAGCTGCTGAGGCGGTGAAGTGAATTATACAACATAAGATTGAGACAATGTTACTTTTCTAGAAAAAAGACTCAGACAAGGTTGAAGTTGAGGGCGACAGCGTCTTTTCCGTCCCTTTATTTTCACGAATAAAAGTACTCGCTCATGATAATTGTAAAAATAATTGTAAGGATAATTGTAAAAATAAAAAAAATATTATGCTGAATGCAGAGTATGGTTTTGAAGTCAACTTGCTTTCCATTTTAGTGAGTTTATATATAACTTGATTACCATTGAATATATTATTAGAAAATGTTGGATGCGACGGTGGAAGAGCTTGCTTTCCATTTTAGTGAGTATACGTATATATATATATATATATATATAATTTGATTACCATTGAATATATGATTAGAAAGTATTGGATGCGACGGTGGAAGAGCTTGTAGGGTATTTTAGTTAATTGTTACTATGTTTCCTTCATGAGTTAGTGATATTGTTCTATCCTTTTTCATGAGTCAACTGTGTCTTGAACCTTAAATCAAACACTCACCTGTTCCATTGTTATTGCCAATCTTGGCAATGGACCTGCCGTACGGGATCCTGACTTTCTACTGAACGTTCTAAAATTCTAGGGTTTACACCCAAGCTAACCCTCAAATATTCTAGCAAATGGTTCATGAATGATCTAAAATTCTACCGGTTACATCCAACTTAACCCTCAAATACTCTAGCAAATTCTTCAGGAGCATCCGTAGATGGGTAAACGTAATAGGGTTTACACCCAAGCTAATGCTTCATGAGCATTCGTAGATGGGTAAACATAATAGGGTTTCACACCGAAGTTAATGCTTCATGAGCATTCGTAGATGGGTAAACATAATAGGGTTTACACACAAGCTAATGCTTCATGAGCATTTATAGATGGGTAAACATAATAGGGTTTATACACAAGCCAACCCTCAAATAGTCTAGCAAATGCTTCAGGAGCTTTTCAAGATGGGCAAACATAATATCTATTTCATCAAAGGTTAAACATGAACATATAATTGCTTTGAAGAATTAGTGAGCTAAACATGAACCAATAATTGCTTTGAAGAATTAATGAGCTTTCACCATATAGAAGGAGAAACTTAATGTGGCTTTCAAATAATCCGAGGAAGATTTCATAATTTAAATTTAGTAAGACTTTAGAATCTATATTTGGTTGTGGTCAGTTAACAAGCTTTTTTTTTTAGGAATAAGTGCTGGGTTGATTTAGATGAAATGACTAAGAAGATATTAGGGTTTAATTAGAGAAAATGACAAGGAAGACTTCATAATTTATATTTAGTTGTGTCTAGTTAGTAAGTTTGTTTTATACATAAGTAATATAGGATATTCATTAAACACCTAAAAAGAAAATGTTTTTAGAATCAACATTAATTAATATCTTTAAACTTAGTACGCAAGTTTTACAAGAAAACTAATCATCTAAAATGAAAACCGTTTAGAATTATGTGAAATTTTAATCTTTTCCCATAATCTTAAACATTTATTTATTATATCATATTAAAGTTATTTTATCCACAATATATTAAACTAAAAGTTATCTTTTTCATGACATATTACATCACATCAAAATTTACTTTCATAGAAAACATCATAGCTTTTCCAGATTTTTTTTTGACACATCACACATTTTCAAAGTTTGCTTCATCTTGAAAAAGAGAAATTTCTACCCTAAATCTTTTACTTCTTACTTGTCATTGCATCTTTAGAATGCTTGCTTCCTTGCAACATCAAATGAACAATTTTTTTTTATTGTGTAGATAAAAAATTCTCAATTATGCAACATATTACTTGGTAAACGTCTTTCAACAAAAACATATAATTTCATATAAAAGCTTCATGTGATATATCAAGCGTCTTCAAAATCTCCTTCACTACAATGAACCTTTATTGCATTGCAACCCATTGTTATTGACATTGATCCACATGAGACAAGGTATTTTATGGTTTTTGTCACTCAAAAGGGAACATTGTTCTACTGAAAGTTCTCCAAAAATATGCCACATCACACCAAACGTCGGTGTTATATGGCACAACTCTTTAATGTTTTAAAGAGTATGACGCAATTTAGTTATCAAAAGCACGCCACATTACACCAAAAGTGAGTGTGATATGGCACAAATATTTAATGTTTTAATGATCATGACACAATATTTATTGATATTTAAAAGAATTTACACATTAGAAATGATCATATCATTTATAAGATTTAAGAAATGTAATACAATAGAGCTCATACGTAAAGATCTGTAATATTTTGCTCACAAAGTCATTTTAGGTGTAATATGTTATAGTTCCTAAGAATTTAAAAACATTAAAAAAAGGTTTATAATGTGGCACACTAAAATTTTGTTTTATTATAATACATAATATTTCAGAAATAATTTTTGTACAATACACCTAATATAATTTTCAAATATATTTTTCTAAATATCGCAGATTCTTTTTATGTGATATATCTCATATAACATGAGATGATTTATTTATACCATATATCATATCTCTTCATATTTTCTATTTCTAAGATACATTATACCTCACCAAAAATGGTAAATATATAAATCACAAAACGTTTTATTAAAAAAGTGCATAAAAACAAAGTTTAGAGATATATCGATTAGAGAAACAAATAGAAAATTGTTTATACACTAGTTAATAGATAACCAAATAAATAATACAATTTCTTTATTTTAAAAGTTTATATATATATATATATATATATATATATATATATATATATATATTATCTATAAAATTTCATTTTTTTAACTAAGGAACCCAATTAAATTTTGTAGATGCTTAAAGGAATTTGAACTAATCATCCTTTAAGTCATTGCACATATATAAAAACAAAGAAGAAATAAAACTTATATAAATATTTGAGGTACAAGAAGCTGATAATGTTTTTTCAATGATATATTTGTTTGCAGAAATGGAAGGGATAATTGTATAAAAGAAAATTTTCCAAGGGAAAAGATTTTGTTATTCGATCTGTGACCCTCGTTCTTAGATGATCTTCTTTGCACTAGATCCGAAGGCAATTAATGTAGAGAGGACTGCTCCAAATATATATTTGAGTCTATTATTCATAAATTTGTGCAAAAATTCCCTGGATCTAGCAAATATTGGGATGAGAAAGAAATGGAGGATGTATTAAATGCAACATCCAAAAAAAAATTTGGGAAAAAATATAAAAAATATTTAGGAAATCCCTCACTAAAAACTTGCTTCTATTTGGGGTTCGATCTTCTGATATGGTGATGGAACTAAAAAAGAAAATCCAATCTAGATTGGGGGAACCAATAGATCTATAGTATCTTACTCACAAAGGCAGGTCATTACAAGATAATTTTCATCAGAAGGACAATGACATTGACAAAAATGCCACAATCATAATTAATTTGAGGTTACAACGTGGAGCTCCAGGTAACCCATCTAGATCTACTTCGTCTACCAAAACTACTAAGGCCCCAACTTCATTCAAAGATGTCGTGAAAGCAAAAGTAGTTATATCAAATGGACAAGACCCACCTTTGTCAACTCCAACACGTAGTTAAGCAAGCAGAAAATGTAGTAGATATGTCAATAAATTTATCATAATTTAGGGTTCTTTTCTCTTTCTTGCAATACAAAGCTTTAATTTGTAGATTTAATGGTTTTTGGCCCAATGATACAAATTTAAACCAATGGGTATACATAAATTGGACATGCAACAATGACCACTATATTTGTGCAAAGGGATTTTTTGTGTTTTAGTTTGATAAACAAGAGGACCTGGATTTTTTCATAAAAGAGTGCCCTTGGTTTTGGGGAAGTGTGGAGTTTTTCACAACTCCATGGTTTCCAACATTCGATGCTATAACAATGGTGATCACGAAGATTTCGATATGGGTGAGGCTCCACAACCTCCCCGTCCCATTTTGGCAGGATCAAGTTCTCGAAGGTATTGGAAACAAGGTGGGGAAATATCTGAAGATGGATAAAGATAGAATATAAAAAGGAGACTTCAGTTTTTCTAGGATGTGTCTCGACGTAGACATTACTAAAGGACTTCCAGATTGCATCCCCTTGAAAAATCAAAATTCAAGTGGACTCATATGTTAGATTTCGAAAATACATCCTTCCAATGTAAGATCTATCATCAGATAGGGAAACTACATAATACGTGTCCCCAAGGAAATAAGAAGACTAAGAAAAGACAAAAAAATCTAAAGAGATGTCAATTTCTAGATCTTACTTCTTCATATGAAGAAGATGAGGAATTCAATGAGAATCATCAACAACAAAAATAAAAAAATCTACAAGACTTACAAGTGGAGAAGGTTGAAGAAAAGAAGAATGATGCTACAAGACATGTCGACAACTCCAAGGACTTGGAGGTTTTTCAGGATTCAAGGAAACACTAGGAGAAAATGGGCAACAACCAAGGAGTAGTCATAACAAAGAGAACACGTGCATCTAAGAGTTCTAACTGAGATAAATAAGTACGAGAAAAATTAGTGGGAAAATATCTAGCAATTTTAATGGCCACTCCAAATCAAAGAGTTTGGCAAAAGGAGGAAAAAAAAAGGAAAAAAAAGGCAAAATAAGTGATAAATATTACAGTTAATCCCCAAAATATTTATGCAATTTTATATTTTATTTGTTTTTATTTATAGGCTCACAAGATCGAATTCCTTTAGGCATTTAAAAAATGTAATTTTGTTCCTTGGTTGAATAAAATTATGATTTTTTCCCTCGGAAAAATTTCTATTAATATTTATTATTTATTGTTAAAAGGATGAATCAAAATTATAAAAGTAATAAGAAAATTATAGTAATAGCTTTGATAATGAAATGTTATATGCTAGAAAGTTTGAGGTTCAAATTCCCTTGATTATAGTACACACTTAAAAGTTATAGTTATAAAGGTTGAAATCGACCTTGTATTATATGAGTAGTACACAAACCCACTTGTTGATTCCTCACTCTATATATATCTTTCTAAAATAAAATTAAAATGATAATATTTATTTAAATTTCTCTTTAGTTTTGTTGTTTTTAAAAGAGTACATAAAAACTAGTTTTAAAGTAATATTCACATGAAAATCTTTGGAACAAAACTATCAAATAATCATTTGGGCCATATGATTTCCTATAATTTAAAAATTTAAATAATGTTTTGAATTTATTGGTTTCTTAAATTATATATATATATCTGTGTGTATTTGTGTGTGAAAGGATCATTTTTACATATCTACTCATATAACATGTTCTAAATAATTTATTTTGAAATAATTTTCTATATGTAACATTTAGTTTAAAAAAGAAGGTTCCAAAATTATAACACCATGTAAAATTATATTTTTTGAATATTAAATTAAATTAAAATTGGATTAACTTTTTAAAAGGAAATTAAAAATAATAAAAATATTTAAATTTATTTTTAATTGTTTATTTTTTTAATGTAAAATTATAACAAATTTTATTATATTTTGTATGCTATATTTGATTATAAATTTGTTCAGTGTGATATGTCACATTGCACCAAATTATTTTATTACGCAATATGTTGTCTTACTTATCATACAAAATGAAGTTTACATCTTTAGGATATATGGGTCGATGCAAGTTAATGTTGGTTTCTCATGGGGTGTTAGTGGCAATGAAAATTGAGAAAAACAATAATCTACTAACTTGGAGAGATTAATAGAGATACTTACAAAATGAATTTAATGATCATGTAAAGAGAGATAGAATGTAGGAAACTAAATTAGCGTTCAGAATATAGAATTTTCATTTATCGAAATTGTGTGTAAATATGTGATTTTTTTAGCTTTCCTAACAGTGGTATGTTATTTTTCATGTGAAAGATAGTGCATATATTTTCATTAGTGCAAATTTTGCGTATCTAAAAGATGGAGCCTCTCTAGAAAATCCGTAGAGTTATAGAAAATAGATTGTGTTTTTTTACAATTACTTTTTTAAAATTTATAATCTTATATTAATTTTCTAAATTTTGAAATTTATTATAACCTTGAAATTACAAGGCCTTTCATTACTGTGACCTAAATGGTCTTAACATTATTAAACAATCCCTCTATTATTGTTTGCAAGCTTCTATAGTTAGAATTTGAAGAGATAGTGTCTGCAATATGATCCACATGTTCTAGGTCCAAGAAAGTAAAATATTCATGACAAGTGATTTGACAGGAGGAGTGTTATGAAACCAACTCCAAAAATAGAAGAGAAGAGAGATCAATGCCTTAGAAATCAACCACTTCGAGGGGGAAACCTCCTTTACATTACATAAATGAACAATTCTTGGATGACACAAATGAAAAAACCTCCTTTATATATATAGGAGTACATGGGATCACAATATAATCCTAGCTAACCTAATGATAATATTATAAGGGAACAATAATATCAATATGGGGACAACAGGGGTACACCAGTAACAATAAGGGGGCTAGACTAACAAAAATGAGGGACTACACTAGTAATATATGTCCTTAACATGCCCGTATCCTTCAAAAAAGTGTTGTCCTCAACGCTTGAGTAGTTCTAGATGCTTCTGTATAAAATTATCATCCTCTCATGTGGAAAATTTAGTGGGAAAGTTCTTCCACTTGATGAGATGCTCTGAAATTGATTGATTTTGTAGCTATCAAGTTCTTGTTTCTGTGACTGCTTAAGGTTCCAATATGTTTTTTCCTTCCTCATCCAGTTATGGAAATATTTTTTGAACCAGAAGTTTTTCACCTATAACCTTATTTAAGCATGAAACATTGAAAACTAGGTGCACTCGAGAAGATGTAGGAAGCTCCAATTTGTATGCCATAGTACCAATATTTTGCAACACCTTTTAAGTACCATAGTACTTCGGTGATAATTTATTATCCTTATTAGCTTGCTTGAGGGACATTTTTTTGTATGGTTGTAGCTGTAAAAATACCAGTCGCCTACATAAAAACTTCTCTCACTACAATGTTTTGAAGGAGAGAGAGAGAGAGAGAGAGAGAGAGAGAGAGAGAGAAGAGGGGGATTGGTGGTTAGGGAGGGAGGGAGGGAGAGAATAAAATAGGGAGGGATATAGAGACAAAGCTAGAAGGGGGAGACAAAGGGAATAAGAGAGAGAGTTATATATATATATATGTGTGTGTGTGTGTGTGTGTGTGTGTGTGTGTGTGTGTGTATCTACATTGGTATGTATGTGTGTGTGTGTGTTTCTTTGCATGTGTGTACACACACACACACACATATATGTATGTACATGTGTGTGTGTGTGTGCGCGCGTGTGTGTTTATGTATGTGGGTATACACACAAACACACATATATATGTATCTATATGTGTGTGTATGTGTAGAGAGAGAGAGAGAGAGAGAGAGAGAGAGAGAGAGAGAGAGAGAGGGTAAAGATGGAGCTAAATAGTAGGGGAGTAAGGTACAAAGAGAGAGAATAGGAGAAATAGAGACATAGAGAGATATGGATATGGGGAGAGAGAGTGGGGGAGGAGAAAGGGAAGTGAGATGTATTAAAGCATGGTAAGGGAGAGATAGAGAGAGAAGGGGAGAAGGGAGAGTGAGGGAGAGATGGAGATAAAATTTGATGTGAGTTGTCGTGAAGGTGTAATTAAGAAAGGGAGAGGGGGAGAGGAAAGGGAAGAGAGAGGAAGAGTGTGAATAAGAGAGAGTGATGTTGAGAAGGGGAAGAATATAAAGAGAGAGGGAGAGGATGTCAGGGAGTTTGAGAGAGAAGGAAAAATAGAAGGATATAGAGACAAATCCAGAGGATGGAGAGTGTAGATAGAGAGAGGGAAGGGGGGGAGAAAGGGAGGAAGGGAGATAGAGAATGAGGGATATAGAGTGAAGGAGAGTGATGGAGATGGTGGTTGTAGAGAGAGGGAAATAAAAAGGGAATAGGAGAGAGAGATAATGTGTGTGTGTGTGTGTGTGTGTGAGAGAGAGAGAGAGAGAGAGAGAGAGAAAGAGAAAGAGAGAGAGAGAGAGAGAGAGAGAGAGAGAGAGAGAGAGAGAGAGAGAGAGAGAGAAAGAGAGAGAGAGAGAAACTAAGCGATAATGGGGGCATAAAGAGAATGAGAAAGAACACGAGAGAGATAGAGAGGGATGAATGGGGTGAAGAGTGTGAGTGATGAGGGATTGAGAGAGGAAGAGTGTGTGTGTGAGGGAGAGAGGATAGAGGGAGTGAGGAAATCTGAAAACCCTTTTTGGTATCCCTCTTATGAAATGTCACTATAAATTGTAATTCATGTAAAAAATCTAGAAATGTAAATAATGACTAGGTTGAAGAATAGTCAGAGATTCAATGGTCTGAGGAGGAGGATTTTCTTGTGCTAAGTGTAAACCCAAGCCACTATATTTATTATACCACCTAACTCCCCCATGAATTTATGGTCTACTAGTGCAAGAATTGAAGTTGCTTATGGGACTCTTGAGTGAAGCAACATTAATAACATGTAAGAGAAGAGATATGAAGATAAAAGGAGACCAACTGGAAGGAAAAGAGAGAAACAAGGTATGCTAAGTTACATAACTAGAGAATTCAAGAAATATCATGGGAGGAATGTGTAGTGAATGAAGAGCACCAAAGAATGTAGAGTAAGAGAATGGTTGAAAACGAGGATATTCAAGAGAGAAATGACATTCTCTAGACAATTCTCTATAATTGGGGCAATGTTCCTAGTCATTTGTTGAGGCCAATGTTGTGTTATGACTGGCTAGGTAGTGAAAATTCAATGGAGATTTGAATCACTCAATGTTTTCCTTAGGAATGATAAACCACATATGTGCTTACCAAATAAGTTTATAAACCACTTGGAAAGTGGCTCTTGACTCCTACATTACTTACCTGGAAAACCCATTTGATGTATTGCATACATAATGTATTCATCTCCCTACAACTACATAATACTTCACTGAGCCTTGGTTGAATCATTGGGATTGACTTTGGTTCGGTTAGAGGGTAATTATGGTGGTTATTGTTAGCAGAATTTGAAAAACCACCTCGAAAATTGACCCCCTTTTATTGATTATCTATTTTATTGGTATTGCTGTGAGTAGCCTCAAGTAATTAACTCCTTAGAATCTTAACCCACTCAGGGGTGGTCAATTCCAAGAAATATTGCACTGTAGTTGGCCTATGGTTGGGTGGATAGTTGAAGTACATCCCTCAATTGCCACTTATTCAAGTTATACAAATAAGTTAATTTAATTGTATATATATGTGTGTGGCAATGTGAATGTTTATTACTATTTGATATATGTTATATCAGTGTATGTGTCGACATTTGAGGAGTGTGATATTCCTATTTTTATATGAAGAGATGTTTATATGTATGTTTCATGGTCATGAGGGGGTTGAAGGGCCCTATTATTTCATATATTTTCTTGAAGGGGAGAGCTATTTATATGGTCATGTATGTTTGTTGGAAGTTTGTAACTAAACTCTTATGAATTGTTATTTCAATCATTTAGTGTGTCATGAATAACATGGAAATCTGAATTTTTAATGTTTATTGATTGTATTTGTAAGAAAGGGCTATTTTTGGTTTAATGTATTATATATTAGTTGATCTGATAATATTTATTGGGATCCATTGTATGGGAGTATCTAGTGTTGTTGTATTTGAATTTATAAAGTATTTTTGGCTATGGCTTTGCTTGTTACAATGCCTAATAATAGCCATGTTGATAGACCCATAGATCGTATTATGACTATGTAAAATATTTGGAATGTTAGTTTTTTAAAAAGGGTCTCGTTACTATGGAAGTTGGTGTTTTAAGTAATGTCACATTTCAAGGAGAACCTTGACATAGTTCCTTAAATTTCTTAGAATTTAAAAGTCTTATTATTGAAAATATTATACTTGTATACATGTTTCGATAAGTAATAAGAAGGATTTTGTATCCAGACCATATGCACTTAGGACCTAGCATATGTATCTGGGAATCTGAGTATCCAGCTGGTTTTCACTTATGTTGTTTTAGGAATGCACGAGATCTAGAATAATCTAGATATCTCATGCATAGAGTAAGTTAAAAGGTAATATCCAAGGTGGGACCCATTTTTTTTTTTGAAGCCATGAATCTGCATTGACTTGCAAGTTGGATTTCACATGATTATCTAGGATGTTCCTGGTATAGTTGAATCATTTATGTGAGAATAAATTAGAATTGAGCTATATTTTATAGATTGTATAGTTGTACCTAGTAGGTCCCACTTGGGTGTTACAAAGGGACAATGTATTTGGTATCCCAAAGATCTATTGATGTGAACCTTGTGCAAATAAAATAATTTTTGGATGTGTGCCAAGTGTTGACACACCTAACTAGAAAAAATCACAAGCCATTGCAAGTATTCATTAGATCTGTCTTGTAAACAAAGAATTGAAAATTTCAAACAATAAACACTTAAATTAAATGGTAAGTGGGATCCCATCGGTACCTATAACAATTTTATAAACATACTTTGAGTGTTATTCATTAGTACATAGATATATTGTATTAATATGAGAGTCATACCATGCACGTGGTATATCAAAGGCATGATATATAACCACATAATGCATGGTAATGAATCAAATTTAATTCCCATTATTAGAAGTTTGAGAAATGATTTTGATGTACATCATAATTTGTTTTTGCATATGTATAAAATTACAAAGGTATTTGAATTGACTATCATTCAAATGTCGACTCCCCATATTTGATAGTAAAAGTGCGACATTATATGGTTTTGATACAATACTTGGCTAGAATATACACCACATTTGGTGTAAATGTTTCCACATGATACTAATGTATGGCTAATACACCAAACTTTAGTCAAACGCCCAATATATATTAATAGCCTAATATTTAACCTTTTGAAATATATTAATCTTATTCGTACATTGGTTTAATCGTCAATAGATAAGCCATTCAAATGGAAATGATATGCCTTTGAAAGTTGATCCAGCCTTTGAGTCACTACTTACGTGATGAGAATAAGGATAGTTTCATTCTTCTTTGTTGAAAAAAAGTACTTGTAAAAGTTTGGATACTGTGAAATACTCTCACCTGAACATGTCAAGAAACATAGTCTCTACTCTCCAACAATTTCTAGTACCTCTAGTCACCATTTAAGCTCAGGAAGGAGGTGTGTATTGTGTATGTATCATTGCTGTCTTAGTTCTAGAAAATTTTCTCTTTTATAATGAATTCCTTATATTTTTATGTATATCTCTTGTCAAACGGTTAATTCCCTCTCTCGCTTTTCTCGTATCATCTTTCCCTTATGTCACAACTTAACTCTGCATGAATATAAACCTTAGATTCTAATCTCGTTGTTGATATTTATATAGACGACATGAGTCCCATTCTATTTCTTTGCATGTTGTTAATTTTCCTTTGTATACGACTCATAGTCTCTATGTTTCTTTCTCGATACATCTAGTATATAGATGAATGCTTTCTCCCTTACATAGAGTCGATGAATTGTTTCTGATTGGTATGTTATTATTAAGTTTATGATGATACAAAGGCTTATTATTGCAAATTATTTCACTAAAATTCTCCTACTAGAATGGTGGTCAATATAAAAATATCTCTCTTCATAATTCTTTTTTACATATACCATGTTCGAGTATGAGTTAAAATAAAGAAATATGACATAGGCCTCTAACTCACAACAAGAGAAAAACAACAAACTTTGTTTGCCCTTTTCTCATAGCAAGTGCCACATTACTTTCCTATTTTGTCATATAAATAGGTAGTTTCGTTTGTTGCACTTTTCATTGGTTAGCACTATTAAATTAACTCCATAAGCTACATGAGTATAAGCCTCATTTCGTTAGTTCAAGTTTATTTCCTAGAGGAGTTACACTTAGTAGGTTGATTGTGATTTTCATCCCCCCCCCCACCTAGTCTTTCATTATTTTTATTTTCGAAAAAGAAGATAAGGCAAGTAGGAGTAAAAACTTGGTAGCTCGTGGTGGGTCTACCTTAGATTCTAATCTCGTTGTTGATATTTATATAGAGGACATGAATCCCATTCTAGTTCTTTGCATGTTGTTAATTTTCCTTTGTATACGACTCATAGTCTCTAGGTTTCTTTCTCGATACATCTAGTATATAGATGAATGCTTTCACCCTTACATAGAGGTGATGAATTGTTTCTGATCGGTATGTTATTATTGAGTTTATGATGAATTATTTCACTAAAATTCTCCTACTAGAATGATGGTCAATTTAAAAATATGTCTCTATTCATACTTCTTTTTTAAATATACCATGTTCGAGTATGAGTTAAAATAAAGAAATGTGACATAGGCCTCTAACTCACAACAAGAGAAAAAAAAAAAACTTTGTTTTCCCTTTCCTCATAGCAAGTGCCACATTACTTTCCTATTTTGTCATATAAATAGGTAGTTTCGTTTGTTGCACTCTTCATTGGTTAGCACTATTAAATTAACTCCATAAGCTACACAAGTATAAGCCTCATTTCGTTAGTTCAAGTTTCTTTCCTAGAGGAATTACACTTAGTAGGATGGTTGTGATTTTCATTCCCCCTCCCCCCCCTAGTCTTTCATTATTTTTATTTTCGAAAAAGAAGATAAGGCAAGTAGGAGTAAAAACTTGGTAGCTGGTGGTGGGTTTACTACTGCGGCACTCTGCTGTTGATGGGACTGCTTGCTTTGATGCCAATAGAACCAAGTATGAACCACCTTATATATCCACCCATACCTTCAGATTGTACCATGTCCACTGCTCTTGTATCCCCTTCCTTAAATAGTCGAAACATGTAATTAAGTGGATCAACACCTTACAACTCAATGACCATGCCCTACTCTGTCAAGTGATTAGATATTTCTTTAGATGCTCAACTCACATGTCACTTTCACACCACCATCATGAGCTTGTCAAGACTAAGTTCCCATCCCTATGGGCATAGTTTTCACCACACCTTGTTATGGTTGATCGTTACCCAATACATTATTGTTGTATTATGTCAATCAAAAGGAAGCCTTATATACACATTTTCAAATATAAACATCACATCGAGGATAACTCCACCATGTTGATCGTAAAATAGAACTTAATTTCCCCCGTTTTTGTTTCCATCCCTTACTCTCATCAAAAGGAATGTATAATAGTATTTCGTAGTTAATGCAGATATATTTCATCATGTATCTAAACCCCATATACTATTCTATTATTAAACCATGGATTATTATTATTATTCATTGTTCTCATCACAATCCTCTTGTAGCCTCAAAGAAGACTTGATTTTGGGTTATCCATTATATATCAGACTTGACCAATAACTTCAAAGTTAATGGTTGATTAAAATGTACACATAAAATATATATGTAGTTGTCATACTTATTCATAATATATAGCCCCATATTATCCATTCATGTTACACATGTTTACTAAGTTATCAATGAATGTTTGTATCTGCCAATGCACCTCATGATATGGGTTAATTATTTCTTTCAAGCTCAAGAAGATACCAATTATGAGAAACAACTCAAAACTACAAAAACAAAAACCTCACAACTATCATAATCTCAATTTCCATACTCCTACACCTATATGGTCTTCCCTTAGCATTAATAGCAATGTTTTTCAATATATATATATATATATATATATATAAAGAGTTTTGAAACCAAATTGTATTAGAAGAAGTTTTAGCCTAAAAGTGCCCATGAAATTTTCACGTACATAATATGTCAACAAATCAAAATCCTTTAAATTAAAAAAGAGGTATATGTAAATATTTTGGATGAAAAAAGTAAAAAATTTAATTGTATATTTGGCTGATCTCCCTATAGGTTTACTCAAACTTCAAGTGTAAACACTTGTTGGATGTAGGATGCATCCAACGAGTACCCATTATACATAATTTTGAGAATAACCACATTGATAAAAATTGAAGAGACATTAAAAAGACACGTTGAGCATGATTTTTTAATGTATCTTAATTTTTTTAACAATGTAAGTGTTCTCAAAAGTATGCATAATGGGTACGCGTTGGATGTGAAATTTAATTATGCATCCAACAAGTGTTTACACTTCATATTGAGTAAACCTATAAGGGGATATGTCAAAAACCCAATTAAAAAAGTTGTTTTCCTCTTTTCCCTCCAAAATTCATCTCTTATTATATTATTTTTCCTTAGGAGGCCACTTTGAGGTTTAAATTTCCTCTAATATGGTACCCATGAAACATGATGGTTTTTATTTCTATCACTACATAACTATTTATGATGGTGTGCACCGTGTTATTGTATATCTCATTGTAGTTTTTTATTATTTGTGATATTTGTGAAGGATATATGATGCATTTTAGTGTCACAAATAAACCCTTGGATAGGCTAGTTTGATGTTTATAGGTATGAACTTGATGATAATAATTCCTTTAATTACATGTTCTAATTTTAATTTTTTCATGTGAAGTTTTGGGAAACAAAACCATGGCATGTCTTCATATGAATATCCAATCTTGTTACAGGAAATTATTTTTTTATTCTGATTTGTATGTCATGCATGACCTATCCATTCCCTATAATTTTTTTCCCCGTGAATTCTTATTGTATGTAGCCTAATAATTACATAGATATGGTTATAAATTGGAATACAATTTATTTTTCATTATGTTATGATTTGAAGATCAAATTGCATACCGATATTGTGCCTGTCAGATATATACATAATGATTTCCCATAACAGAGATTCACGTAATATTAGGACATGTGGAATGTGAGGGAATGTATTTTGGAGAGAAAACCACAACAAGATAATATATTTTTCTATCTATATTGATGTTGAATCTGGGGATTTTAATCAACTCAATCAAATAAGTAATCTTCACTTGGGAGGGTTTCCACCCCATCAACCCACTCCACCAATGTATCAAAACATGCCATTACTACGCCCCAATATTATTGAGATTCAACAATATAATCTCCTAGAGCTATATTAGCCACCTCAGTTTCAAGGATGGGTCTTGAATCCCATTGTGCAACCTTCTAGACTCAAATGATGGTCATTTGTTTCCCATCATATAATACGTCATTTTCCCTCCATTGATCAAGTATCCTTTGTTGCTTCAAAAGCCATGAATCAACACAATGAGAAACCTTTGCAATCTCCTCCTCACATAGTTTTGGCCAAGCTTCATCTTCCTACAACCCCTACACTTTCATCATCGGATGTTACTACTTCATATTGCCACAAATTTTCTTTTAGAATAGGTGACAAGAGAGATATTTCTATAAATGGTATGTCTCTAGATATACATGCTCAAGAGAAAAAGGAAGCCAGTAAAGGAAGAAAGTTAGATGATAAATATATTATAGATCCTCAACATTATGGGCTTATGTGAGGCACAAATTTACATTATTGTTTAGACTTCATACAATTTTATATTTTCAACATATGTTTTATAATACACTTTGTAGAATATTATCCTTTCACACAAACTTGTATTTTTGGTATATTCTACAATACATTTTCGATGTAGCTTTTGTTATGACAAGACTGTGTTTTAGGCGTATAAATATTTAATGACATATGTTTTGGGAGTTAAAAGTAAATATGTCATGGCTGATATTGTATATATATATACGTTTTTTCTTCTATGATTATACATATGCATACATAATATTCGGAAGAACAAGGAATTTATTTTAGATTATACAATGTGAATGGTGGGAAACTTTATTTAATTTGATGTTATTATGGTTACACCTTTTCATTTCAAGAGTCACAAGGGTGGGTCACAAGGGTGGTTTTAATTCATGATATGTATGAGGTGGGGGGCACCTACCCAAACTCAGTTTTAAAAAAATGTAATTAAATAAAAAAAATCCTTTAGAACTCTTCTTCATGAATGTTAATAAAATATATTTCATGTGAATTAAACTAATGATAAACTAATCTCCAAAAAATTTAGTCACTCTAATCATTTCAAAGAGAATATGAAAATGGGAGAAGGCTATGAAGGAGGAGATGGAAAACGTACGAGGAGAAGTATGCACTAGATATTAAAGTTGTCATTATTTTGCTCTCATTTGTTATTTTTATGGGTAGAAGAGGCTAACATGTTTGGTAGAAACCATTTTTTTTCAAACGACTGACAAGAAGGAGATCAATTCATCCCTTACTTCTGTCAGATTTTCAGGTTTTCTTTCATTTACTACATTTATTTATGCTTATAGAAGGTATGGCATTTAATTCTAGTGCTAATACAATTTTTTTTTGCAGAGATATTTTGTTGGTTTAATGATATCAGAATGGCCCGAAAAATGATTTTTAATGTTTTCTTGTCATGTTTTTTTCATGTCAGTGTTTTTTATGGGTCCCTTACTTTATGTCATACAAACTTGTCAATTAATTGTTGGCCAAAAGTTATCGTCGGAACTAGTCAAAGAACAAGTTGTACTCTCTTCTATCAATAAAAATCAGCCATTTTCAACCATATTTATTGTACACACATTTCTAGAATTTCAATTATATTTCATGAAAATCTTAAGCTGAAATTTATTTTAATGTTTATAAGATTTATAAAGAAATATAGTATATGCTTTCTTACACTACTACATATGGGCGAAAAAAGTGACCCTTTACATATTGTTAGATTTTATTTGGATTTTTTGTATTTTTTTTAAAAGCCCCAATCAATGTCAGATATCTAATGCGATGCATAAATGTGTCATATATCTAGTTGGTTTGACAGATATACGACGCCGTTTAATACACTTCAGATTATCAATGTGTGTGTGACGTGCTTCATATTGCAAACATTTAAACAAGTCAGCCTTAGCGATGTCGGAATACCGACATTAGATGATGATAATTTTTTTTACCATTATAAAACATCTCACCACAGTCTATGGATGTTAGTTATTTAAAAAAATAAAATCACATATAAGTGATAATTTTTGTTGAAAAATAATTTATTAATTGCATTACAAATAGTTAAGCTATGGTTGAATGTTGAAGATAATAAATATTGAAAGTTTGGAAAGGGAAAATGGGTGATGGAAAATTTTATTTCTCTTGTAAGAAATGCAAGGGCTACAAGATGAGAATAATTTTAATAAAATTAACTCAACAACATTGTATATATTTTGGACACCTTGAAGGCGAGCATGAACACCATCCCCTAGTTACATATTTTTATATTGTTGATTTTTTTCGTAAGTGTTTTGACAAATTAGGGCTAATAATAGCTTAGTTGATTAGGGGGCAAGGGCTTATTGGTTAAGGGTTTAAGTGTTAGGGGTTAAGGGCTTAAGTGTTAGGGGTTTCAAGACATAATTAGGAGGAACATTGTTAAGGTGTTGAGGATTATGGGGATATGATCGACTAAGGGGTTAGGGATTAAAGGGTTAGGGGTTAATGGTTTAAAAGCTACCTAGGAATGGGATAATGGCATATGTGTGTGTGTGTGTGTGGGATTTAAATGTTTTTAAGTGGATATGTAAAATTAAAATTTTAAAAAGTTATATTATAGTGCATATTTTCTTAAATAATAATAAAACATTATTTTTAATAAAAGTAATAGAATACTTTTTATCTTCCTTTTCAAAGTATATATATAAAATTGTGTGTGTATAATTTAAAAAAATTAAAATTTATAACCTTTTATCAATATATATTAAATTGGAAACAATATCAACCAAAAATATTATATAAACTGTATCATAAAATTATGTCTTTAAAAATATTAAAATATTTAGATTATAAAAAATTCAACTTCAAATTATAAGTTAAGGTTAGTGGTTAATAAGTTAAGGGGTTAGGAGTTAATATGTTAGGTTTAAGTTAGGTTTATGGGGTTTAGGGCATAGGGGATTTAAAGATTAATAAGAATTTAGGGATTAGGGGTTATGGGTTTATGGTTAGGGATTAAGGTGTTAGGCAATGGGTAAGGTTCTAATAGTTTAAGAGCTTAGGGGGTAAGAGGTTATTGGATAAGGGTTTAGGTTTGAATGGTTTACGTATCTTTAGAGAAAGTTTGAGATCTAAAATGGCCCTAAAAAAAATTTACAACCAACATCAACTTTATAATAACCTATATAATTCAATATGATGTCAACAACCATGGGGGATTCTTCACCATTTTGAACTAAAAAAGAAAAAAAGATTAAAAAAAACTATTTTTTCAACTCGTATTTTCAACATAACTCTCTACAGTTTTACTCAAATTTCGAGTGGAGCACTCAAGGGATGTAGAATATAATTCCTCATCCAAGGAGTAACAATGTTGCAAACTTTTGATGGACCTTGCTACACGGAAAATGATAAATACAAGAAAAATGTGATTGTGATAACTTATTTTCATGTATTTCTCATTTTTCAAGTAGTAGGGACCATCAAAAGTATGAAACATGGGCACTCCTTAG
This sequence comes from Pinus albicaulis, assembly GCA_034641835.2. NCBI lineage: Eukaryota > Viridiplantae > Streptophyta > Pinopsida > Pinales > Pinaceae > Pinus > Pinus albicaulis. The sequence goes on along the minus strand of CM076581.1, from coordinate 879,782,184 downwards.
GTGAGGAATTAAATCATGAATCCCACGAGTGCACCTACATGAAATTTGAGTAAAACTGTAGGGAGATAACTTGAAAAAATGAGTTGAAAAGGTAGAGCTTTTTCCCCTCTAAAATTTGATCATGTAATGTAATCTTATTTTATTATTTCCAATATTATTCTATAATATTCCTTAGGAGGCCCATTTTAGACCTCAAAATTTATGTAATGTAAAGGTTAAGGGGTTAGGGGTTAGAATTTAAGCGCTTGATTAAGGGGAATGGTCTTAAAGTGTTAAGGATTATGGTGATAGGGTCTAAGGGGTTAGGGCGTTAAGCCAGATTAAATGGTTAGGGGTGGGTTAACAATTAGGGATTAAAGGGAAAGTTTTCATCAACATAAAATCTCACGTGGTCACCAAGTGAAATCAAGGAAGAGTATGACATAATGATGAAGATGAAATAATAATAGGTTATTTTTGTTGGTTGGCACTATATATCTCATAGAGTTCATGTCTTTCTACATGCCAATAAAAGTATTATTGTTCCTAAAATTTTTGAGCATATTTCGTAAACATGTTGATAAATTGCACTTGCTTTAACATTGATTTTTTTTTTCGCTCTCACCTAAGTTGATTACTCCATGTATATTACTAACTCCTAAGTACCCCTAGTTCTTGGGTGTCAATAACCTCTTAACCCATAATGCATTAACCCCTAATCCCTAATTTATGAACCCATTATAAATTAAACCATGGTCTCTAATTAGTTGTGTCGGTGAAATTTTCCATCGTCACCTTTCCTGCTGTATCCAAGTGAAATCAATAAATAATATTACACAATCATGTAGGTAAAACAATAATATGTGTTTTTTACTGGTTGTGAGTATATATATGAAAACATATTTCTCTTTCTACATGCCATGAAAAGTAACAATTTTCTTATAATTTTTTAATATATTCATAAACATGTTGATAAATTGCACAAGCTTCATCATTCATTTGTTGTCTCTGTTTATCAATATCCACTAAGTTGTCTTTGTTATTGTCTTTTATTTATTTGTTTTCCTATATTATATTTCTAAACTTGTGTATCATTTTAATATTTTTTATATACACTAATTCTTGTTTTTTTGTAATTATAAAGAAACACCACCCTCTGGCACTAGCCATGGATCAAGATGACATGGCTATTATACAAACGCTTGTTTGGGAACATTGAGAAACTATTGAATATTAAGTTAATGATCATATAAAAGAAGTTGATGAGGCTAATAAAAAATTTGAAGAAGAGGGGACAAATATATTGATCCAAGTGATATTTAATAATGTTGGAATGGATGATGATGATGATGAAAAACTAGATGGTGTTTTTGATATACTTGAAATTGAGAGGGTAATAAAAACATCTTTACAAAGGCTCCACAATAAGTCTTCTCTCTAATCTATTTCTAATGGTGAACAAAAATGTTTTTAATGATTTGTGATACACTTGTGTTACATATCTCATAATGTATGCAATATATTTTGTTACATTTACTACATGATGATACAAGTATTTTTTTCCCTGTATTTTTGTTGTTAGTTTACCATCTATAAAATTTGGATCTAATAGGTATGATTAATATATTTACATTACGTAATATTGTTTTTTTTAATTATGTTGTACATTGTTAGGTGAATTTATCCTACCATTTTCAAATGTTTTACCTCACACGTACCAATATTTACATGCCAATATGGAAGATATTGGAATGGAGTATCAAGTTATTCATGCATGTCCAGATGATCATATTCTATGTTACGGAGAACATGCATTGAAAGAAGAATTCCCAAAATTTTAAATTAGTATAAATTGAACTAATTAAGAAAAAAAATGTGCCTCTAAAGGTTCTTCGTTATATTCCCATAATTCCATGTTTGTGGCAATTGCTAAGGTGCATAATCATAACATAGTTTGTGTACTGCCATGCAAATAATAGAATTAAATATGGTGTTATTTTAATTCCTACATATGGATCCACATGTAATAAAGTAGAGGAAAAATGGATACAATTTAAAGATGAACCTCATGATCTTAGGCTTTCATTGGTAGTTGATGGTGTCAATCCATTTGGAGACCTCAAATTTACTTACTTAGTGTGTCATATTTTTGTTATCAACAATAACATTCCATCATGGATGTCAATAAAGAGGGAGAACATAATGTTGGAAATGATTGTTCTAGGTATTTTTTTAGGATATTTTTTCAACAAGGTAACATCTTATTTGTCATGTGTTTTATAAATATGTCTTGTATGCTTCATAATCTTTTATTTGTCGATATATGTAGTAATTATGTACTATATGATCAATAAACTAGGTAAGTACGAACTCAAATATATGAGTTTATATATCAAGCCTCTTATCAATGTGTTACTAGAGTTATAGAAGGGCATCACTATGTGTGATATCTTTATATCATTAGGTGTGTGGAGGGCATTTCAATTGCATACAATGCTTGTGTGGACAATTCACAATGCCCCAAGGATAACACATTTCTATGGTATATTATAGCATTACACTGCACTTGAATAGTGTTTAATTTTATAAAGTTCATTTCATGCATCATTTCCAAATAACATACTTCAAATAATTGGCATATAATTTAATCCATCTCTTGCAGGTATTCAAAGAAAGGGTAAATTT